>JAJJHY010003979.1:6234233-6260811 GCA_021224005.1 Drosophila setifemur
TGCTGGTTTTAAAGCAGGAAAAAACAAACAAATCAATTTTAATTAAATATTTTATATTTATTGAAAATATATTTTATTTTGCTCATTGAAAATTTAAATGAAAAGATAAATGTACAGTCTATGAAATTCCTAATGTATTTTTCCTTAAAAAAGTTATTAGGAAAAGTAAAAACTAGATGTTGAAATATCAATACATGTTCTTTTGTTAATAAATTAAAATTAAGTGTGAAAATCTATCTTCTATATATATATATAATATTTTAAAGAAATGTATATAAATTAATTTAAATTAGCTTAAAACAAATACATATATAATATTCTTTATTTAAACTTTATTTCCGTAGCCCTAAATGTATCTATCGACCTTTGAGAAAACAACTCCTCGAATTCATAAAAACCACAATAAACATATGAAAATAAAATGGATCTGAAAGATAAATACCCAACACCTAATCGAAATCGGGACTAGTTTTCCCGAAGAGCATTCTAATATCGTCGAGTTAATTCTGTTTGCTCAATTTCCAATGCTGTTGCATACTTTCAGGAGCAGCCCTGCGCTGCACGTCCATGGATGTGTATCTTGGCCTGCGTCTGCGTCCGCATTTGTATCTGTGGATGTATCTGCATCTGTGGCTGTGCATCTATGCTGCTAGGGCTGTTGTGCCGAGTGTGAATCTGCCCTGGCATTACTGTTTGTATTGCAAAAGTTGTTGTAACTTCGTTAAAATAAGCACTCTGTTAGTTTGCCCGCTGGCGCGACGGGAAGCGTTCCTTCGTCCCCTCCACTGGAGGATTGGACTTCACGGGGGGAGAGTGGATGAAGTGGAGTGAAGTGGAAACCTGTACATATATATATATATGTGTGTGTTTGTGTGTGTGTGTGGGGGCAATGCAGCAGATTTGTCGGTGGTTTTTGCCATTACTGTTACACCGGCTAGCAGGGGCCCTTCCCGGCACATTCCGCTCCCCTTCCTCGAGCACTCCCCAATAGTTGGCATATCTGCATTAGTAATGGTGAGTGGCGGCGAGTGCCAGGCAAATTGGGTGGATTTGGATTTACCCGCTCGTCGCCAGCTTTGACAGGCAAGTGTACTCAGTTACCCCTCCGTGCTCACTGCATCCCCAATCCCCTTGATTTACCCCATCCCATCCCATCCCTTCCTTCCATGTGCGCCACAACATGCCCGCGAGCTAAACTTAACGTTTAGTTTTTCGGGCCCCAGCTCCTTGGTGGCTATTAAATTGCAACAGCTCCTAATACCGCCGCTCCCCAAGCCATTCTCCTCCTTTCACTTTCGGCTGAGATGTGGCTGAAACAATATCGATACTTGTTAGGAAAGGTAGCTAGTAAGTACTGGACTCCATTGCAGTTGGAGTACACTCGGGAAAATTGGTCATCAATAATTCGAAATCGTGTGCTGCATACTTTACCTACAAGAAAAATGAGTATCTGTAAACTTTTTGGATCCTGGTATATTTTTGGAACAATTTTGTAATTATGAATTAATATCGTATTTCATATCTAATTCTAAATGGTGATATTAATACTAATTTTTGGTAGTTTCAATTCGTACTTAAGGTCCAATTTTACAATTTCTTGTTGTTTTCATAATTACAGATTCCCAATTCTCATTATATAATTTTTAACGAGTCTATTATCTGGGTCTAGACTTTCTCTGAATTTCTATTTACAAATTGTTCTCCTCTTACTTCTATTATATTTAAACCAATTTATATATGTAGTAAAAAATGGTGACAAATCTATCTACATTATAGAAATATGGGAAAATACATTATTTTATCGAAAATAAAAGTAAATATTTATTTCTGTTTTTATTTTTAATTTAAAAGTTAAACCTTTATTTAACACAATTTTTTACATAATTTATATATGTTCAAATCAATTTTAGTCTAGGAACTTAAATTAAAATGTATAGTAATTGTAAGAAGATAAGTTTATCTTAGAATATGACCTACCAATTATTGTGATAGTTTGGAAAATATAAAATGAATTTTAGACTAGAACCTTAAATTAATATGTAAACTAATTGTAAGGAGACAAGCTTATGATAAAATACGATCTACATGTTATATAAATATATAGTAAAATATAATGGCAAATGTATCAAAATTATGGAAACATGGGAAAATGTTTTTGTGTATCTTTTTAATTAAAAGTGAAACTTATATACAATAATAAAAGAGGAGATACGATTTAACAATTATTTTGATACATTAAAAATATTAAAATGAATAGTAGCACCCCTTTTTCTCTGAGTGCAAACACTGTAGTAACTGTATCAGTTGCCAGTGCAGTTGCAGTCGCAGTTCCCACCGACAACTTGTACTTGGGGCCGTTTCCTTCCGCCCGACACGACCAACGACTAACGGCAATCGGAGATGGGGAGATGGGGATGTGGGGCAGGGAAGAGGGGGGGAGAACTGGGAAAGGCGCGCCGGGCAACCAGAGAAAGGCGTATGTGAGAATGGGAGAATTTCGTGTAGTGGAGCCCCGGCCCAGGCCCAGGAACAGAACCAGACCCAGACCCGGGACCGGGCAAACAGCTCGTCGGCAGGGCTGTCTGAAATGCAATTAAGTCGCATCGACATGCAATCTCCGGCGAGGGGAGTCCGGGCAGCATAAAGGGACTCCGCAGGAACAACCATTCGCGACCACACTCATATACCGCTGGCAGGGGGGATCTGCAGGGGGACCAGGACGAGGACGAGGAAAGCCTTAAAAGCGCTGAAAGGTTTCAGTTATCCCTAAAAAAAACGAAAAGCACGCACTCTCAAACAAGATGGGAATAAACGCAAGCTGAAAAGGGAATCCGGCTTGACGAGCCTGAAAATACCCTCAAAGGAGGAGCATCGGAGGTTGGGATTATTTAAAGAGCAGTTTCTCCGGCAGTGTGACGGCATTTTCCAAAAGCTGAATACAACTTTTTTACCTTGCCATTGTTTTAATGAATATGAAAGGAGCCATATTTTCATAGCCTTCTCTCCATAGACTGCCTTATTTACTTTTCAGTTTAAATAAAAGATCGGAATAAACCGGGAAATTCCAAGAAATTTAAATTGCATATTTAATATTCACAGTTCTTATAAGAGTAAAAAGAATTAAAATTTAATTGCTGTTAAATGTAATAATTTGATGAGATTTTTTAAACTTGCAATTTATTTTGTTGTGTTAACAATTCTTTATCTAAATTTTCTTTGTTTAAATTCTAAAAATTCACCCCATCGAGTGCCTTAAAGAATTTAAGTTCGATGCATAAAAAACTACCAATTAATTAATAGAGTATCCACCGATTTGGAACCGGGATCAGCTGACAAAGCAGTGCATTCATTGGACCGTTTTCGAGCACCGATAATCCAATTATGACCTGACCATGGGGTTCTTTGGCCACTTCTCCTGCTGCCTGCTACCTGCTGCTCCACCTGCTACGAGGATATATACATATACAAACATTCATGGATTCAGTGCGGGTTTCCTTGTTCCGTGTGTTCCTTTCTGCTCCTGCAGAGGGAAATTGCTGCGGGTGGGTGGGGAAAACCCAGAGTTGGGCCACCTGAGGCAGCCGCGTCTCCCTCACATAATTTGCCGCAACTTATTTTGCCCGGAGTCAAGTTTCACACTAAAATGTGTAAAAGGGTCAACAGCTTGAGGGCAGCCGGAATAGGAGTCGGAGCAGGAGCAGGAGCAGGAGCTTGAGTCCTTGTTGGAGGCTAATCTCTGGGGTCAGCTGGGGACTGATGGGGGGCAACAAAAAATATATATGAAATATGCTGTGACAAAATCGAAGCCAGAAAATACAATGAAATTTAAACCAATTCCCATTACCGCCAAAACACAAAGGTAAATGTTTCTAGCATTTTTGTATTTATTTCATATTCAATTTTCAGTTTGTATCGATATTCATTTCAGTTTCTGTCACTACTTTATGTTCTCCTTTTTTTGTTTTGTTTTTTTTTATAAATCTCATATTTTTTAGCCGCTGTGTTTTTGAATGAAAAATAACCGAAACCATAAAGTTCTTTGAACAAACATAATGAACATTCCGTTCCATTTGCTGTATATACAATACAATATTATCGGTTGAAAATTCCGTTTTGGGGTTTTGTTTGTTTTTCAATTGGGAGTTGGAAGTTGGGAGTTGGGGAGTTGGGGGAGCAAACGGAAATAATGGTTAGAAAAACCAGTTGCATTACCAGCAGCTTATTCAGTGAGTTCGTGTGGCCATAATTCATTTGTCCACTTTGTCTCTTTGAATAGTTTATTTATTCAATATCATTATTATTATTATTTTACTTGTGCATTGCGCATCATCGTCGTGTAAACAACTACAATTAGTATCACGATTGTCATTGTTGTAACGAAAATAAAATTAAAAAGATAAGTATAAAAAATGCAATGGAATTGTGAGAATTGTGGAACGAAAAAACGGGGGAACGTTTTTTTTCTGTATTGTAATTTATTCCTCTCTCAGTTAAATTGCTTGAAGTTGTGTGTATTGTGTGTGACACGATTATGTTTTTCATTATTTTATGATTATTTTAATGTTTTCCTTTTTTTTTACCCAAACTGATATGTACTCATATATATGTCTGCGTGTGTGTGTCCTTTAAAAATTGACTGCCGCAAAGTTTGCAAACTCTTTCCTAGTTTCGCTGATAGTTGTGCAATGTTCGCTACTCTTGTTAAAAAACCAATTGATAATTTCTATCCAATAATTGTTGATATTATTTTAGAATATACCGTCATATATATATATTTATCTATATATATATATAATTTTATTTAATGTACTTATTGGCCTTGTCTAAATCGTAAATTTAATGCAAGTATATATAACTAGAGTTCGTCGTCGTCATTTATTCTGCTTGCCAATCGCTTTTTAAAAATAGTCATTTAAACTATTATTATTAACAACTTAACTCTCTAGGTCGATCTATGAAGATGCAAAAGTGTTTATTAACTATCCTCTATACGTGTGTGTGTGTGTGTATCTGTGTTAGGAATCATCATATGTTCGCTGGTGTATGTAAGGATCTGTGTGTGTGTAATCAATTGCATTAATTACCTCAAATGTTGGCCAAGTAACAACATCATGCATTGGGCGGGGGATGGAAAGAAGGATTTCAGGATTGCTGGATTTCAGGATTCATTTCGTTAAGTAACCTAAATTATTTGATATCTGCTGTTGGCTTGGAAGTCATTGAGGGGAGAAATTAATTGCATAAGAAGCTTAAGTAGCTCTTTTTTTTTATTCAACAAAATCAATTATTATCGTTTGTTCGAAATTAGTTGGATAATAGTTAATAGTAATGGAGATTTAAACCTTGCCCCAGCCCAGCACATGACTTGTCCCACTACTTAATGTATATATATTTATCTGATGTATTTATGTAAAACTTATCAATTACGAGTGGACATAAACCGATTTGCTTGTTCAATTATATGTGTCTTTATTGTTGCGGGGGCCGCCTCTCGTCATTATCTAAATCCCAAAAATTCGTAGCTACCGATTAGTTTAAGATTTATATATATTTATATATGTACATATCATACAATCAACAGTCAGTTGAGTGTCTTCAGCAGTTCGTCACCAGAGCGGAGTGAGTCTCCTGGATCGGACTCGAGATTCAAAACACCAACTTACATCCCCGGCAACTAAAGCCAACATCAGAGGGACATCACCAAGGGCAGCATCAGTGCCATCGCGAAGGACAACAGGAAGATGCGATGGCCAGAGCTGCTCAACGCGCTCGCCTGGCACAGCAGATCCTCGGGGAAGATCTCCAGGATGGGCAGGTGACGACCCGAAGTCGTATCGTGGCAGGTGTTGGCACGGGCGCGCTGTGGAAATCAGGGAAAATCTTATTATGGAGGGAACCTTTTCTTGGTACCAATAAACCAATATTTAATTCACTTCGATACTCCGAAGATATCATGGATATCAATGCAATGTTTGAAAGGAAAATGTTGTGTCTTTTGTTTTTAATCGGTAGTTTCACTATACCTAACAAATAAAGTAACTAATTTACTTAATAATAAAAATAATAATAAAAGAATTTTCAAAACAATTTGTGAACTACAAAAAAGTTGAATTGCTTATTATGTTAATAAATTATGCAAGTAAAAAAAAAAACAAATTCAATTTAATTCTAAATTTTAAAAACTGAATGTCATACCCATCAAAAACGAAGAAAACGAAGGAATTCCAAAATAAAATACAATTATATTAATAAATTACTTTCCATTTATGTACACATAAACAAAAATTAAAATAGTTAACATAATTTTTGACCTGCGGCATATACAAATTGTTCCTGAATCCGAATCGCAGATATGGTATCTAAAAGTACTATATCTCTTCTCTAAAAACCTTTTATCTGACTCGTGGCTATCGTCATTTGAAGTTTTTAATAAAATAATACATTTAAGAGCACAAATTAAATTTGCATTTTTTTGCAAGAAGCAGATAACTCTTTTTATATGTTTTAAAATGTATTTTAAGAAGGTGGATTCGTAATTCAGAATGCCTTATTTGCCTTATCTTTCGATTTTACTGAACTTTAAATTTATATTAAAATTAATATTAATTTTTGCACATTTGGTAAGAATATATTTAAACTGATTTAATTTTTTTAATTTCGGTGAAACATTTACATAAGAAATAAAATTTTACAAGGTGTTAAAAGAGAGTAATTTTCATTCAGTAGTCAACTTTTCCCCTGAATTTATTGCATTGATATTGCATACAAAATAAAGATACGAAAGATATATAAAAGCTTACGCGCATATCGGCAATCGATAGGGGTAACTTTTTTCCAAAAATCAAGAATTTTAGACATTGAAAAGAGCATTCGAATGGATTGGTAACTATCTATCTATCTAACTCACCTGAACCATGCGCTTGAGGTCTTCCTTCTGGATGACCTTGATCTGGGCGGACTCGCGCAGCCATCGGCGGAGCCAGTGTCCAAACCAGACCAGTCCGCACTCGCACTCCAGCGGATTGTGCGAGGTGATGAGCCCGCCCATGATGCTCCTCGTTCCCACCGCGTCCCAGTAGCTCTTGTTGGGGTAGAAGCTGTCGGCGGCCAGGGCGTTGATCCGGTTGTGCGAGATGTCGATGGACAGGTGCGGCACCTCGCGCAGGGAGTAGAAGATGCCCGGTGGCAGGTCGGAGATCCGGGTGTGGGATATCTTCACCTGCAGCCTCTGATTCCGCGAGAGTCCGGCAAAGACATCCGGGGCAATGGTCTGGACATTGCTACCATATAGCTCCAGCAGCCGGAGCTTCGTGTTGTTGGCCAACTTGGCGAAGAGCTGCGGCCCAATGTTCGGCTCCAGGCAGTGGACCCTCAGCTGCTGCAGGCCCGGCATCCTGGCCACAATCTCTCCGAGATTGGCATGCCAGCTGGCATGGAGTTTTCTCAGTGAGCGCAGCTTGGAGAAGGCCTGCGGATTGGCCACCTTCACATCCAGGATATTCAACTCGGCCAGGTGACGCAGGCTGACCAGGTCGTGCAGCGTTATCCTGCGCAACGGGTTGTGGGCCAAGTCCAGCACCCGGACAGAGTGGGGCAAGTGTTCGGCGGCACAGCTGGCATTGGTGAACTTGTTGTGGGAGACGTTGACGTGACGCAGGTGCCGCATCGAGCCCAGGGGGGACAGCTCCTGCAGATAGTTGCCACTCACGTCCAGGTAGGAGAGCAGGGGCAGCTTCAGCGGGGGCAGCACGTATAGGCCCATGTGGTGGAGGCTCAGCCTCCGGAGGCGCGGCGTGTGCACGAACACCTCCCGCAGGTTGGTCGTCACCAGGGGGTTCTGTGACAGGTCCAGGTTGGTCAGGTTGTTCAGGAAGCTGAAGGTGTTGTCCGGCAGAATGGTGATTCGATTGCGGGCCAGACTGATGTCGTACAGGAACTGCGAGTTGATGAACATCGAGGCGTCCAGGTACTCCAGACTGTTCCGTGACATCTGGATGGAGCGCAGGGTGAACCCGATGTCCGTAAAGGCCGGCACTGGCCACACACTCAGCTGATTGTCGCCGATGTCCAGGAACTCCAGGCGCGTGTTCATGAACACCTCTCGGGGCAGGGCCCTCAGGCGATTGGAGCTGATGCGCAGGATCCGCAGTTTCTTGAGATTGGAGAACTGCTCCACCTGCAGCTGGTCCAGCTGATTGTGGCTCAGGTCCAGCTCCTGCAGGCTGTTCAATCCCTGGAAGCTGCGACGCCTCAGCGAGGTAAGGTTGTTGTGCGCCAGGTTGAGGATCTCCAGGAACTCCAGGTCCCCGAAGGCATGGCTCTGCAGGGCCCCCAGGGAGTTGTGGGCCAGGTTGAGGAACCTCAGCGTATTGGCCAGATTCGTGAAGCTGTCCGACTTGGTCACATGGTTGTGACTGATGTCCAGCTGGTAGATGTACATGTAGCTGCTCAGCTCGTCGTCGAAACTGGAGATGTGGTTGTGGCTCACGTTGAGCCTCAATGGAGTAGTGGTATTGGAGACGTAGTGAAAGGACTTCAGGGTCATCGAGCACAGCTGGTTGTGCATCAGATCCAGGGCCGCCAAATTGGGCATCACAGTGAAGGCTCCGTGGGAGATGTTGACCAGCCGGTTGTAGGAGAGATCTATGTAACGCAGGAAATCCAGATTTTGAAAGGCATTCCGGGCAATGGTCCTCAGTCGGTTGGATTGCAGGTTGAGGGTCTGCAAATCCCCCAAGTTGTGGAACGTCTGGGCCTCCAAATGCTCCAATGCATTGTACGATAGCTCAATCTCCACCAGGTGGCTGTGGATGTCCGGCTGGAAGAGTCCTCGGGGCAGAGTCTTCAGCTGGTTAAAGCTCAGATTGATGTAGCTTAGCTCTCGCATCTGGCCAAAGGATTCATTGGAGATTTGCTTCAGGTTGTTGTTGTCCAACCCCAGCCAAATTAGCTGGGAGAGGGGCAGCAGTGCATCCAAAGGATCGAAGCTCTCCAGACTCCTCGCAGGAAACACAGCAAACGAGAGCTCCAGAATCTTAAGGGTTCTGGAGACATTCTCAAACACAAGAGGATGATGTATTGTGATGTCATTGAAGCTCAAGCTGATCTCCTGGATCTGCTCCAGACCAGCAAAGGATCCCAGATGAAGGTGGGTTATCTTGTTGTTCCGGAGCAGTATGGTCTGCAGATTACTGCCCCAAGAATCCACCGCAAAGATGCCCTCCGGAATGTCCGCAATGCAGTTGTACCCCATGTTCAAGTAGGAGAGTTGGATATAGTTCTTCAGGCCCAACACTGGAATCATGCTGAAGTTGTTGCCACTCAGACTGATCACCCGCAGGTTGTCCGGGAAGGATGGAAGATTGGTCAGCTGGCTGATTTGGTTGGATGTCAGGTAGAGGAACTTCAAACGATGCAGCGAGGATATGGCAGCGGGAACGTTGGTGAGACGATTTCTCTCCAAATCCAGATACTCCAGGGTATCCGTAAGACCCTCAAAGGCCTGAGGATGCACATCCTGGATGGCATTGAAGGCCAGCACCAGGTGGGCAATTCCCGTGGCCTTGAACACAGCCTCCGGCAACTGAGTCACAAAGTTCTGCTCCAGATTGAGGGCCCTCAGGTGGACATCCGAGTAGTTCTGCTGGAAGTAGTCGGACTCCAGGTTCTCGATGCAGTTCTGCCCCAGATCCAGGCGTTCTAGATGCATCCGCAGCGGTCTCACTTGCAGCTCTTTCCACTGCACACTCCGCAGCAGATTGTCCCTCAAACTCACAATTCTCAACTCGGGCAGTTGCTCGAAGAGCTGCTGCGGAAAAACGGTGAGAAGATTGCTAGACAAGTCCATGGTCACCAGAGAACGTGGCAGATAGTTCCCTGCCACATGGTGTATCCGATTGTTGGACAGGTCCAGCCACAGCAGCTTCTTGAGCTGCTCAAAGGGTCGACCTGTTATTGATCGATCCCCAGAACTCGTTGATGGAGGATACAAGGAGTTGCTCGCCTCCAGTTTGGTCTGCACAGCAGCCAAGCTTGAGGGTTGGGAGCTGTTGTCACTTGGGGGGATCATCTCCATGGACCCACCAAATGGCGCAACTTCCGTGATATCATTGTCGGCCAAATGGAGAGACCTTAACGTATCGTGTTGGGCATCCCAGTTGCCATCCAACGAGGTTATGTGGTTGCTGGCGGAGGATGAAGATACATATTAAAAAATAAGATACTTTTTGTTTACTTTTATTTATAAGTGTTTTTTCTTATAGAATATTAAAGTTAAACATTTGTATTTTAGTTTATGACTATAAATAAATATTCTTTTTTCTCGGTTACTGAATTTAAACATTGACTTTAACAAGTACTAAAAAGTATCTTCTTTTTGTCATCATTAATTTAAACTCATTTATTATAATCCAAAGTTTACTCGGATGTTGGTAAACTTGAAGACATGGCTTACCGTTGTGCCACCAGGCGGGTGAGGGAGTGCAATCGTTGCAGCGCATCCAGTGGCAATTGCTGCATTTTGTTGCCAGATATATCCAGGGTCATTAGCGAGTGCGTCATCGTGCTAAGGAGACGAAAAGCAGGAGAGGATGAGAGTGAGAGTGAGAGTCAGAGTGAGATGCCAGTATGATTATGATCTAAATCATTCCGCATGTGTGGCAGGGGGACTTGTTATCAAAAATATATATAATGGTTAAAAGTTTCCCTAAAAGTTTTGTGCACAACTACCAACAGTTTCCGCTCGGGTCTGCATCATCCGCTCCGCCACCCGGCTCCCTCGCCCATATAAATTGACGTGCTGCCTGCCTTTTGACATATCCTACACACAAGTCGGAAAACAAATATTTAAACTTAATTAACGCGTAGCAACGGCGACCCAAGCGACCCCAGCTGCCTGTCCCCCCATCCTTGCCACCTTACCTTACCCCCCATTCCCTCAACCACTTCCCATCTACATTTCTCGTTCCACATCCCCTCTCTAGGCTCCATTAATAGTTGTGCACACGCACCGCAAACTCACACAACTACACTCACACACATGACCAATAGAGTGGACCTCAGTTAAGTTTAAAATTTAAGGTCATCTTCCCATTGAGATAAGGGTTACCTTTTGTGTGTACATATAATACCTAAAAAGTAGGAAAGTTTTCCTTACTCCGAGTTTGCTTTAAAATTCGTCAGCCTAAGGCTTTGCTCTGCAAAATTGTACCTGAGCACATGGCGGATGAGTGATTTTTGACATAATCAGTGAAGTCGAATATTAATTGAGACATATTTTTGATAATATTTAAACAGCTTTGTCTTATTTACAAACTCAATATATGCTTAATTTAAGAAAATATTTTATCAGGATTGCAAGTCGTATGAGTAATATTTTCGTAATGTTTTCAATGATTGCATCTCGAGCAGTTTGGGATATATATAAGATACAACAAAAAGGTAAAAGTATATTAAAAGATAAATCATATTTCCTGCGGGCTTGTTTTTAAATTCTTCATTCTAACTATTTGTTGCGCTAAATTATACCTGAATACATGTCGAATGAGTGATTTTTAAAATAATCTGTGAAGACGCGAATTTATTAAGACATATTTGTGATAATTTTTAAACAGTACTTAAACATTACTTAAAAGTAAATTTTTGTATACAGATTACATGTCGTATGAGTAATAATTTCGTAATGTTTTTCAGAATTGCAGAAAATTTTTATTAAATAAATATAAATTGTTTAATTAAAATTGTATATGCAATGGAATCTTAGCTTTTTACTTTTGTGTGGAACCTGAATACATGTTGGATGTGTGATTTTTAAAATATTCTGTGAAGACGATAATTAATTAAGACATATTTGTGATCATTTTTTAACAGCATAGACTTTCTACAAATTCTAGATTTTCTTACTAAAATGTAAATATTTGATCAGGACTGCAAGAATGTTTGTAAAATGTTTTTTAAGCATTGCATCTAAAGCTGATTTTGGTGTACATGAGGTAATAAAAATAGTTAAAATCATTTTAATAACACTTGAATTGTTTAATTACAATTTTATTTAGCTTACAATAAAATCTATGCTATTCAATTCTTGGGCTTCCCAGCAGACATCGGGTTAGGATAACATGGCGTATGATTAATTTTTGGTAATGAATGACTTAATATATGATTCGTAAGACCAGTGTTAAGCTTTTTAGCGGTCAATGGGCTAGTGAACCATGGCATATGATTAATTTTTTGGTAACTCTTTTAATTTCTTTCTTAAATTTCTAAATTTAAGATTCCGAGGTCCACCCCATCGCGCCTATATAGAGAACTGCAAAGAGAAACCTAAACTAGGGGAGCAGCGACCTCAATTATGAAAACCACGAGGTTTCTGCAAACAAGCTTCAGCCTCCTTCTTCACAGCAGCAAAAACAACAACACCAACAAAGGGTGCAGCGGCTTGCTTTTGTAGTTTTCGATAGTTTTTGTTGGTGTTGTTGTAGTTGTTGAGGTTATTGTTGTTGTTGTTGTTTTGCGGTGCCGGACTTGTTGTTTATGCGACGAAGAATCAAACGCAAACCAAATTTTTGCGGCTCCTTTTCACTCTCTTTCCTCCACTCTCCCTTCTCCCTCCTGCACTCTCTTCTCGACTGTGCTCTTTACTCTTTGTTTCCTACCTCAGTCGTTTGGCGGCTGTTTTCGGTTTACTTTTGGTTGCCATTTGCCGGTAGATGTTGCTTTTCCTGTTTTTCCTGTTGTTGTTGTTCTTGTTGTTGTTCTTGTTTTCCCTTGCGGGCGACAGTTTAGCTTGCGTGTGTGCGTGCCTCGGTTGAGGAAATCGTGTTGCTAGTGTGCGTGCGGGTGCGTGTGTGTGTGTTTGTGCGTCGGTGTGCATTGGTGTGTGTTGGTGTGTGTATATGTCATCAAACGACTCACAAGTAACTATAGGAAACGCTTTAGGCTAGCACCAAAACTTCTAGGCCGAGGGTTGCCAAATCAGTTGTTAGCCGAAAAAAAGGTCAAAAAGATTTAATAAATTTGAGAGTTGAATGATTTTTAGACGTCCGGTTTTACAACAGAGCTTAGTTAAGTTATTTTTGTGCTCAAAAGTGAGCCTAAAAATGTTCCAAGACTAATTTAATATAAAGGAGTTCAGAAAATTATAAGAGTGCACGTCGAATAATACAGAACAAAATATGTTAATAGTATTTTATAGCTTTTAAACAATTTTTTATTAGAATATCTTATATTTGTATAAGAAATTAAATTAAAAACCAAAGACCACTATAGCAAAAATACTCTCTGCCTAGTGAGAAAATTCTTTGTTCATTGTCAATTAAGTAATTAATCAAAATGTAATGATTTAAGACAACTTTTTTTGCAACAGAGTTTAATTAAGATTTAGTTTTCAACACAAAACTGAGCGAAAAATGATTCGAAAAAAAATTTAATAAACAGCTGGTCTGTAAGTTTTAGGAGTGAACAGCGAATTGTTTGATAGTGCAGAAACAAATATGTTATTATTATTTTATTGATTGAAAAGTTTAAAAGTTTTTTGTTTTTAATGGAGAAATGAAGAAATTAGAATCAAAGGACAGCGACAGCAACAATACTTTTCTCAAAATGATAGAAGTGCTCATTTAAAGACAGCTTATAATAAATAATACTTCGATCATTGACAATTACGTGATTAATATATATCCTAATTTATTATAAACTGATGAATCTTCATTTCATTTCATTCATATGTTATTTTTATAGTTTTTGAAACATTATCTTTAATTTGTTTTTAAAATGGAGGCAACGAAATAAAATATTTTACTTTTTTTATTTTTATAATTTTCAATACCTGAGGCTTTTCTTTCAAGCGACCCTCGCATATAGGCACGCTATTCGTGTGTCATTCTGATATGTTTGTAGATGTTTGCATGGAATAACGGAGAAATGCGCATTTAACGGCACTTTGCAACTGAACACGCAACGCAACGCGTAGCCTACAACAACAACAATCAAACCAATCTACACACGCACACACACACACCCACAGAGAGAGAGAGGGATCTGGAATATATATGTTTAAGTATAGGTACTTCTGTGTGCGTGTGTGCTTAATTTAGCAGCGTTGCATTGTAAATTATTAATTAGCAATTTTTGAAATACATAAGTACTGAAATATTTATAGGGACTCTCATATGCGGCATCATATAGTCGGTAACCGAACCGAAATCGAGTCTTTTCGAAAGTTTCCCCATTTATGGGAATTATACTCGTAAAAGGTAAACAAATGCTGCCATCTGTGTGTCGGGATTTCGGTATATATAAAATGTATGAAACTTTAACTTACCACAATTGTGGACAACAAAGATGGGAGTTGCTCAAACATGTGTTTGTTTAGGTCAGGAAAAGCAAATATAATTTAAAACTCCCGAAAATTGTATATTTTGTGTCAATAAACGAAAAACTAAGCAAATAGGAAAGGTGTGTGCTTAAGGTGTGAATTGCATATAAATGATTAATATGTTTAATATAAAAATTGTGATTAGTCTTATAGCAAACTCTAATTAGAGCTTATTTAATTGCAATAAATCAAAAAATTACTTCCAATATTCAATGTAAACTAGTTTTTAAATTACACTAAATTTAGAAGAGTATTTAAAAGTTATAATTAGTTAGTTTTTTCTACATTAATTGTACTCGTATCTTTGTTATATTCCCTCATAGCAATTGGAACTTGGGGATATTTCACATAAACTCTAATTACAACTTATTTAATAGAAATAAACTTTTAATCAATAAAAAATCACAAGTTATCAAATGACTCTTAATTTATAAGAGCATCTTTTTATGAACTAACAAATTTTCTACAAATAAAGTCGCTTTAAATTGAATATAATTTTAATTAAAGCAATATCCATTACTTTTTCTAACCAGGGCTAATTTACTTGCATATATACTCGTACATAGGTATGTACACACATATGTATCACTTTAACTCCTTCACTTTTATCAAGTGGAGGTTATTTTTTTTGCAAAGTGGCTCAGCAAACTTTTCGATTGACTGACGTTGCGGTGTATAGTGTATTATAAAAAGTGTTATAGAAGGTCGGGGAAGTTGGAGGATAGCATAGGAGAGGAGCGAGGGGGGGACGGAAGATTTTAACCACATTTGCCAGCCTTATGAGCATTAATTAGTTTGATTTAAATTCTTAATGCCGTCGGAGTGTGTAACTGTGTATCTTCGGAGGCCTCCTCCTCCTCCTGTCCTCCTGGCAACGACCCACGGCCCGCCCGTAACTGTGGGCATCCATTTAACTTTTGCAGCGTAATGTGTGCGCGGGTGGGCGGGCGGTTGCCTGCGGTTAAGGGGCGTGACCCCAACTCTGGTTATCCTTTGTGCTCGTTAAAAAATTTTCGCGTTTCATTTCACGGCAACAAAAAGCGAATAAGAAGATGAGGACTACAACAAAATGGAAAACGAAATATAAAAAAAAAAAAACACCAAACGGCTGGAAAATGCGGTAGTCTCTTTCGCTCAATCTCTCGCACTCTCTCCCTCCCTCCGCTCCACAGAGTGGGGCAAGGTGGAAATGGGAGAAGGAAGTTGCAGGCTCAGTCAAATGCAGGACGTGTAGTGTGTGTTTGTG
Organism: Drosophila setifemur; assembly: GCA_021224005.1. Taxonomy (NCBI): domain Eukaryota; kingdom Metazoa; phylum Arthropoda; class Insecta; order Diptera; family Drosophilidae; genus Drosophila; species Drosophila setifemur. The sequence continues at coordinate 6,249,854 of JAJJHY010003979.1, forward strand.
AGCGGAATGATGAAATGCTGACGAAATAACAGCCTGCATTCAGTGTACGTACTACAAAACAACGTATTTCTCTGGCCATAACATTAACTATCTTTATTTGGCAGATCCGACTATAGATAGGAGTATCGTCCCTTGGCTATTTCAATCACTCCGCTCAGCCTTTAAAGATACTGCTAAACTTTATGTAATTTGATTCTCCGAATTTGTTTTTACTCATTCAAAGTTATCCAAAATTTGACCGACAAAAAGTCTGATTTTACTTTAGTTGAATAAATTTTGAGGTTTTTTTTGTTGTTTTTTAACAAGTTTCACAACAAACTTTTCGTTTGACTGACGTCGGGGCAGTGGTGAATTATATAGTATAGTAGAAACTGAACAAAAGATGAAATCATCCTCGTTGCAAAGTATTAACCCGTTCGGTGTTAGCTTACAAATGAAAGTCCTGCCTCGCTCTTTTCGTCCCTTTTCTGTGATTATTTACACTCAAACAAATAGCGCTTGAAAGTTTTCCATTTCTCTTGACTTTTTTCCACGTTTTCCGCTGCGTGTGTGAGTTTGCATTTCCCGCTTGCATTTTCCGCATGAGTGCTTCGCTGAAAACGCCATGTCCTCGTCCTCGTCCTCCTTCGTCCTCTTCTCTCCGCCGCTGCTGCTGCCGCCGCTCGCTTTGTTAAACTTAATTTTACGCCTTTTTTACAACTTGCAGGTTTATGTTGTAAAAATGTACAAAGCACTTTTCGCACACACACATAAACACACACACACTAACATACACACACACACACATGGGCCCACTCTCACGCGCCCAGGTGAAAAAGGGGTCATATAAATAGGCCGGCCAACTGTCCTGTCATCATTCTCCTGCCAGATGGGTGTTTGGGTCACCGTCACCATCACCATCACATGACGCGGCACTTTCCCCACGAGCACTCACCTGAAACTCCGCTCGGATATATCCTGCAGCTCGTTGTCGATTAGTTTCAGTGTCTTCAGACGCAGTCCCTGGAAAGTCTCATCGTCGACACTTTGCAGATGTGTATTCGACATCTCGATGTAGCGCACGCTGCTGTGCATGAATTCTGCAAGAATAGGCCAAGGAAAAGGGTTTTAAAGAAGAAGAAGTTGGTAACGATTTACTAAGAAAAATTCCAGGAAAATTTTATAAGCTCAAGTATTTTATAGTGCTGCATAAATATTTAATGATGTGATTTAAATATATACAGAATAACCGTTGATGTAAGTCAATTGTTTTCTTACAAATCCCTTCAAAATATTAAAGTATATGAAAATTTCGTTAGAAGAGGAATTCTTAAAGGGATCTTTATACCATAACCACAAGTTAATAAGTTAATTTTACAAACTTATTTTTGATAATATAGCTAAGCAAGTAAAGAGGTTTAAAAGGTGCCGAAAAAGATATGCAAAACAGAATTCCATAGAATTTTATAATTTGAAACAGTCATGGAGAAATATTTAGTGATGTCACTTNATTTTCTCTTTATTAATATTGGTTTAAAATTATGGGTTTTTAACTGTTGATGTGAGTTATTTGTTTTTCTTTAAATCATAAAAACATATATAAAAGAAGAATTTCTTATATAACAACAAAGAGGTTTAAAAAACACGTAAACATAATCCAAAATAAAATTCCATAGAATTTTATGATTACAAATTGGCTAGGAGAAATATTAAATGATGTCACTTAAAGATATTATTTAAAAACATTTTCTGCTTATTGAAATTGGTTGTATATTATGGGTTTTTTTTTTAATATACAGAATACTTGTTGTTAGTTATTTGCNATTTTTGTGCTCAAAAGTGAGCCTAAAAATGTTCCAAGACTAATTTAATATAAAGGAGTTCAGAAAATTATAAGAGTGCACGTCGAATAATACAGAACAAAATATGTTAATAGTATTTTATAGCTTTTAAACAATTTTTTATTAGAATATCTTATATTTGTATAAGAAATTAAATTAAAAACCAAAGACCACTATAGCAAAAATACTCTCTGCCTAGTGAGAAAATTCTTTGTTCATTGTCAATTAAGTAATTAATCAAAATGTAATGATTTAAGACAACTTTTTTTGCAACAGAGTTTAATTAAGATTTAGTTTTCAACACAAAACTGAGCGAAAAATGATTCGAAAAAAAATTTAATAAACAGCTGGTCTGTAAGTTTTAGGAGTGAACAGCGAATTGTTTGATAGTGCAGAAACAAATATGTTATTATTATTTTATTGATTGAAAAGTTTAAAAGTTTTTTGTTTTTAATGGAGAAATGAAGAAATTAGAATCAAAGGACAGCGACAGCAACAATACTTTTCTCAAAATGATAGAAGTGCTCATTTAAAGACAGCTTATAATAAATAATACTTCGATCATTGACAATTACGTGATTAATATATATCCTAATTTATTATAAACTGATGAATCTTCATTTCATTTCATTCATATGTTATTTTTATAGTTTTTGAAACATTATCTTTAATTTGTTTTTAAAATGGAGGCAACGAAATAAAATATTTTACTTTTTTTATTTTTATAATTTTCAATACCTGAGGCTTTTCTTTCAAGCGACCCTCGCATATAGGCACGCTATTCGTGTGTCATTCTGATATGTTTGTAGATGTTTGCATGGAATAACGGAGAAATGCGCATTTAACGGCACTTTGCAACTGAACACGCAACGCAACGCGTAGCCTACAACAACAACAATCAAACCAATCTACACACGCACACACACACACCCACAGAGAGAGAGAGGGATCTGGAATATATATGTTTAAGTATAGGTACTTCTGTGTGCGTGTGTGCTTAATTTAGCAGCGTTGCATTGTAAATTATTAATTAGCAATTTTTGAAATACATAAGTACTGAAATATTTATAGGGACTCTCATATGCGGCATCATATAGTCGGTAACCGAACCGAAATCGAGTCTTTTCGAAAGTTTCCCCATTTATGGGAATTATACTCGTAAAAGGTAAACAAATGCTGCCATCTGTGTGTCGGGATTTCGGTATATATAAAATGTATGAAACTTTAACTTACCACAATTGTGGACAACAAAGATGGGAGTTGCTCAAACATGTGTTTGTTTAGGTCAGGAAAAGCAAATATAATTTAAAACCCCGAAAATTTTAGTTATACTCGTATGTGTGTCAATAAACGAAAAAGTAAGTAAATAAGAAAGGTGTGTGTTTAAGGTGTGAATTGCATATAAATGATTAATATGTTTAATACAAAAATTGTGATTAGTTAGTTTGTCCTAGATTAATTATTATATTCCATGGGGAAATTTCACATAAACTCAAATTACAGCTTATTTCATAGAAATAAAAACTTATTCAATAAAGAATCAAAAGTTATCAAATGACTCTTAATTTATAAGAGCATCTATTTATGAACTAACAAAATTTCCTACAAATAAAGTAGCTTTAAAATGATTACCATTTTAATTAAAGCAATATCCATTACTATTTCTAACAAGGGCTAATTTACTTGCATATATACTCGCACATAGGTATGTACATATATACATATGTATCACTTTAACTCCTTCACTTTTATCAAGTGGAGGTTTATTTTTTTTGCAAAGTGGCTCAGCAAACTTTTCGATTGACTGACGTTGCGGTGTATAGTGTATTATAAAAAGTGTTATAGAAGGTCGGGGAAGTTGGAGGATAGCATAGGAGAGGAGAGGAGAGGAGCGGAGCGAGGGGGGAGGGAAGATTTTAACCACATTTGCCAGCCTTATGAGCATTAATTAGTTTGATTTAAATTCTTAATGCCGTCGGAGTGTGTAACTGTGTATCTTCGGAGGCCTGCTCCTTCTCCGGTCCTCCTGGCAACGACCCACGGCCCGCCCGTAACTGTGGGCATCCATTTAACTTTTGCAGCGTAATGTGTGCGCGGGTGGGCGGGCGGTTGCCTGCGGTTAAGGGGCGTGACCTCAACTCTGGTTATCCTTTGTGCTCGTTAAAAAATTTTCGCGTTTCATTTCACGGCAACAAAAAGCGAATAAGAAGATGAGGACTACAACAAAATGGAAAACGAAATATAAAAAAAAAACACCAAACGGCTGGAAAATGCGGTCGTCTCTTTCGCTCAATCTCTCGCACTCTCTCCCTCCCTCCGCTCCACAGAGTGTGGGGCAAGGTGGAAATGGGAGAAGGAAGTTGCAGGCTCAGTCAAATGCAGGACGTGTAGTGTGTGTTTGTGAGCGGAATGATGAAATGCTGACGAAATAACAGCCTGCATTCAGTGTACGTACTACAAAACAACGTATTCCTCTGGCCGTAACATTAACTATCTTTATCTGGCAGATCCGACTATAGATGGGAGTCTCGTCCCTTGGCTATTTCAATCACTCCGCTCAGCCTTTAAAGATACTGGTTAACTTTTGTGTAATTTGATTCTCCGAATTTGTTTTCACTCATTCAAAGTTATCCAAAATTTGACCGACAAAAAGTCAGATTTTACTTTAGTTGAATAAATTTTGAGGTTTTTTTTGTTATTTTTTAACAAGTTTCACAACAAACTTTTCGTTTGACTGACGTCGGGGCAGTGGTGAATTATATAGTATAGTAGAAACTGAACAAAAGATGAAATCATCCTCGTTGCAAAGTATTAACCCGTTCGGTGTTAGCTTACAAATGAAAGTCCTGCCTCGCTCTTTTCGTCCCTTTTCTGTGATTATTTACACTCAAACAAATAGCGCTTGAAAGTTTTCCATTTCTCTTGACTTTTTTCCACGTTTTCCGCTGCGTGTGTGAGTTTGCATTTCCCGCTTGCATTTTCCGCATGAGTGCTTCGCTGAAAACGCCATGTCCTCGTCCTCGTCCTCCTTCGTCCTCTTCTCTCCGCCGCTGCTGCTGCCGCCGCTCGCTTTGTTAAACTTAATTTTACGCCTTTTTTACAACTTGCAGGTTTATGTTGTAAAAATGTACAAAGCACTTTTCGCACACACACACACTCCACACTCACACACACACACACACACACACATGGGCCCACTCTCACGCGCCCAGGTGAAAAAGGGGTCATATAAATAGGCCGGCCAACTGTCCTGTCATCATTCTCCTGCCAGATGGGTGTTTGGGTCACCGTCACCATCACCATCGCCATCACCATCACATGACGCGGCACTTTCCCCACGAGCACTCACCTGAAACTCCGCTCGGATATATCCTGCAGCTCGTTGTCGATTAGTTTCAGTGTCTTCAGACGCAGTCCCTGGAAAGTCTCATCGTCGACACTTTGCAGATGTGTATTCGACATCTCGATGTAGCGCACGCTGCTGTGCATGAATTCTGCAAGAATAGGCCAAGGAAAAGGGTTTTAAAGAAGAAGAAGTTGGTAACGATTTACTAAGGAAAATTGAAGGAAATTTTATTTCTAGTATTTTATAGTGCTGCTTTAATATTTAATGATGTGAATTAGAGATATACAGAATAACCGTTGATGTATAGTAAGTCAATTGTTTTTTACAAATCCCTTTTTAATTTTGTAATAAGGTAGATAAAAACATCATTGTAAGAAGATTTTTTAAAGAGGTCCTCAAGATTGTGCAAAAATTTTATAGAAATGTATAATTTCAAGCATTTTGTAGTGCAAGAGAAATATTTAATGATGCGATTTAATGAAGTATAGAATAAATCTTGATGTAAGTTATTAGTGTAAAAATATACTGAATAACTGTTGATGTAAGGTAATTGATTTCTTGCATATTCCTTTTTAATTTATAACAATACAAATAGTTTGGGAGAAATATTTTATGAAGTCACTTTGAGATATTACTTAGAAATATTTTCTGCTTATTGAAATTGGTTTTAAATTATATGTTTTTAAATATTCAGAATACTTGACTTAAGTTATCTTAAGAAGCAGATTCTGATTTAACAAGTTTGTGCATAAATTGACCCCGCCAACTTTATTTGCCAGCATTTGTTTGCTATTGTTTTCCCCTTGTGGACTTGTGGAAATTAGGTTCATATTGGATGTACTTGAGCATCCCACAAAGTGAGAGTTCTCGACGAGATGGCGGCCATCAGTTCATCATTCAAATTGATTTTAAACGCCAGTGGAAGCGTTTACCATAAACGAGGGAATATGCACGGCCCATCCCGGCATCTCGGTATCTCGGCTCTGTCCACATGGATGTCTTTCCCTGTCTAACGATGATGGCTTTTGTTTTGGCAGTTTTGATCGCCGGCGCGTTAAGGCAAATGGGTCATCAGCGTGCCATCAGACAATGGACCATAGCCAGCGACCATCCAGAGGAGCATCGCACCGAATTCCATTGCCTGTGGCCCAATCCCCAATCCCCGAACCCCGAACCCGAACCCCTGCTGGCGATGAAGCCACGCTTTCGATTTTTGTGCCCGTTTTCCGGTCGAGCCAGTGGTCCAGGATCCGGGTATCGAACAGGACCAGGACCAGCCTGCAGAAAGCCAACCAACTCGCTGGCGTCTAAAAAAGGCAACAAATTTTATTTTATGTCCCTGGCAAAAGACAGGACAGTGACATCTTGGTCGGGTATAACAATGAATCCCGACGTACTCGATTTGATCGTTTTATTAAACTTTTATGGGCCAACGACCAAATCGATTAGGGAGTTAACCAAAACGATTCATATATGGTCGGTCTGTTTTGTAATATATATTCCATTGCCAATGCCACAATGGGTGTACCATTTCAATTATTTATAACTGCCGAATAAAAAGAGTTCGAGTTGCATAAAAAACTCAACTTTTTTAAACCCTAAATTAATCCTTAAAAAACGTCAAGTGCATTTTTCCAAACAAATGGGATTTTTTTCGGATGTCATGATGAAAAACATATTTATTTACTTAAAACTGCAATTAATTATTTATTAATAAAACCGAAAAACATATTTTTAAGCTTTCAATACAGCATAACTACTTCTCAGAACTATTTATTCAATGTTCTAAAGTAATGCACAATTTTGTCATTATATGTAACTAAGTGAAAATAAATTCCATTCGGCTTTAAAAAAAAAATTGACGTAAGCATTTAATTATTTGGCATAAAAAAAAGGTTTTAAATATGAAAATAATTGTTTTTTTAACAAACTGATAACTTAGGAATTTTAAAGTAGTATCGTTACATCGGAAAAAAAGTGTGAAAAATTTACAAATTAATCTATTTTTCATTGTTTTTTATCAGCAGTAAATGAGAGCTACTAGTATATAAATAAATTTGGTAAATAAAATGTATTCCTAAAAATTTGACAAAATATACAAATTTTAATATTATTTTAAACAATTGTAGTATGCGTGAAATGTCATTAAAAAATAATTTCTCGCAGTATGACTGAAATCCCAATTAAAGGGCAATCTGTCCGGTCTGACTCAATTATCTCTAACAAAAAAAAAGGCGTAATTTATTTTTTACTCATATTTGTAACCGGTGTTTTTTTCACTGAACGGTTACATGTAATTTGGTTTTGGTATGTTTTTTTAGTTTAACTCGCTGCCAGTCAAACCTCAACAAAGTTTGAGCTGAAATCAGAGCGCTTTTGCTTATTAAATATTCGATGGCGCAAAAAATAGGCGAGCATAGAGCAATTGATTTTTGCACTCTCCAGCACATTGAATATTTATAAGAAACAATCAATTGTTGGTCAGTTTCTGTTTCTGGTTGTGCGCCGTACTTTTTCTCTATGGATAGATCCTTTTCAATTTTGAATTTTCTGTTTGACCTCGTCAAATTGATGTTTAATTATTTCGCTCTGCAGTCAGGCTTGTTCCACTTTGTTATTGTTGTAGTTTTTGTTGTTGTTGTTGTTTCTGCATAAACGTTCGCGATCGAGTCAATCTCTGACAATCTGGGCTTAGTTGTGAATTTCGTGATGACTTCCATGTGGCTTTGAAATAGCCGTGGGTAGCATTCGCACACACACACATTGCCACAGATATCCGCATAGGAATCCATGCATAAAGAATGCGCTGGAAAAGTGGCTAAATAAAAATAGATACGACTCCTCCTCTCCTGGCTTCCGCCGGCTGTCTAAAAACCCCCAAAATGACAATACACAAAAACCCGAAGCCGAGCCGAAAAAAAGGAGGAAATTTTTCAATTAAAAGCGAAAAGTGCATTTTCATGTTGCACGTCAGTTGCTCTGCCAGTTTTGTGGCGATACTCCGAGAGAACGAGAGAGCGACCCGGAGAAAGAGACACGCCACTCGACCGAAAAATATTTACCAGGACGGCGGACGGCGGTTATGGGTTATGGGTTCTGGGAGGCGGCATTCCAATACCTTCCCCTCCCTTCCTCACTCCCCTACCGACTCCCCGCAGAATGCTTGAGGTAAGGTCAGGCCATAATTTAAGTTGACAAGCATGACATGGAAATTCCCTTTGGACGGCGGCAGAAACAGAAACAGAAGCAGCAACAGCAGCCCCGTTACCATAATCAGGCTAAAACACATGGTCACCCCATCTCCTCTCACTCACATTGCGGGTGTGTACTTGGCATGAGCTCCAATTCCATGTGAGAGTCGCCTTGGGTGACCAATTCCTTTGAGAGCCGCGTCCCTCCAAGGACTCGTCCCCGCACGCCGCCACCGCCTCTGCCCGTGTTGCTCCTGTTTAATTAACACATGCTCAACGAATCGTAATTTAATTGCGGCTTTGATGTCTCCCCCGGGCCAGGACTGAGTCACACAAAAAATTGAAGACATTAAAAGAGCGACCAGGGGTAACTCGTTTAAGCCAGAACGCGATCGTCAGCAGCAGCAGCAGCAGTTCACGGGAACTCGTCGAAAGTACTTGGCTTCAATAACTTGGTTTATGACCTCCGTTTAAATTTAACCAGCTCTGTCATTTCTCGAAAACATTTTTATTAATCCTTTTAAGAATTGCTCAAGCGTGTAACTTTGTTCTTGAGGTGGTTCCAGTATATAGTTGGCCATTATTACCTGAATCGGGTAGGGTTTTATGATTTCACCTTCAAGTTTTTAAAGTTTATAATGCTTAAATATTTACAACACTCATTTAAAATGGGAATTAATAAAACAAATTGGCTAAATAGACCTGTTTCAATAGTCAGACATTTTCTATACAGTTTAGTTTATTTCAAAATTTAATTGATTATATATTCTTCTAATACCATACTTTAAATTATTAATTTGAATACACAATTCTGATGTATCTATCTGTTGCTCTGCTAAAATTTCAAATGCAAGGAATATAACTTTGATTATTATTCATTCAACACAAATTCCCATTGGTAAGTTCTAAAACTTTATTTAATTGAGTTATATGATTTATTCACAAATTGCATGAAAAACAAATATTAAAAATGGTGAAAACCATAATAACCCCGCAACTAACTAGAATTGGTGCCCAGTTTAGCTTCAGTCACATAAAATTAAGGCAAACTTAGATCGAGATCGTATCTTTAACACGTTTAAATTGTAGTTTATGCCAACGTCAATATGTGCACACAAAGTACGCTTTTCTCTAACGAATACATAGTGGGCACGTCTCTGTGTGTGGTATAACCGGCTACAAACAGTAATATAAGCGGAGAACAGCTTACATCTTAATTACATATCGCATATTAATACAATATTAATCATACGCCCTGTTGACACGCGTGCGCCTCCCCTGGCCGAGCGGTAAACACGTGGCCAATGCCCAGTGCCCAGTGGCCAGTTTCCAGTGTCAGGCAAGTGCGTCGCATTCCTCATGCAGGGCAAACTATATATCCGCCATATGTACATCTGTATGTGGACGTGTGTGTGTGGGGGCGTGTGCATATCTAAGCTGCTATTGCCAGTGTTTTGTTATGAGTGGACAAACCAACACAGCAACGTCCACAACGTCCACAACGACAACAACAGCACATGTGGCGTTAATAAACTTCTATCCCCGTGCCTGGGGGGCCAACAACGAAAATGAACTCGGGGAACGGACTGGCAACGGGGTTCAGGATCAGGGAGTGGGACTGGGAGTGGGTCTGGCTGTGGGATACAAGGAGCTCGGGCGGAGACTTCGTCCATCGCACGTTGGCTTGTTGTACTTTATGGCCTCAAGTCAATTCTCTGACAAAATGCCAAGCATATTTATTTATTTACTTTTGCTGCCAGGCAGACCACCGAAGACCGAAGACCGATCCCTCACCCTTATCCATATCCACCTCCTCCTCCTCCACCTCCACCTCCAGCAATGCCCCGCTGTTTGTATTCTCGTCCACGTTCAACGCTCTCGTCTCGTTTTGCGTCACTTGCCAAGTGTTTATTCAACTTGCCCCAGCGTGTATATGAAAAAATACAAAACCAAATAAAGCACCAACAATGAAGGGAGCTGGGAGAGCTGCCTGGGAGGAGGGATGCAAAATGAACTCGGACAAGTCCATCCAAATATCTTTGGATTGCTAGAACTTTTTTTCAGAGAAAGCCAAAGTGCCTGACCAAAGTGAATCGTATAATTACATTCCTCAAATTATTCGAATTTTTCAAATTTAAATGAGGCAATTCTCCTTCACTTTAGATGTTTCTCGTGAATCCTTGAACAAATTAAAAATTCTATTATAATTATATTTTAGGGAGCTGAAATTTTGGATGGTAGAAAACTGAAGTATAGATTTATTTGTTAAACTTTTCTATCAAAGTATACTTAAAAACAATATTTTATATAAGCCGAAGAACAGTCACAAACAATTGTTCCCCATTTCAAAAGAATATTCCCCTATTTGAAATATATTTAATGGAAAAATTCTTCTTTCCTTTAGGAAATATTTACATCGTGAAATTTGGGCAAATTAAAAATTATATTATAATTCATTTGAAATCTAAAATTTTGTTGAACTGGTAGAAATCTAAAGAAATGATTTATTTTTTTTAGCTTTTGTGTCAAAGTATACTTAGGAACAATATTTTATAAGAGCCAGAAAACAGTCGACAAATAATTGTATAATTTATAATATAA
>JAJJHY010003979.1:6270748-6332564 GCA_021224005.1 Drosophila setifemur
GGAAAAAAGTAGACAATTTCCCAGCGTATGCTGACACCTTCTTTGATTTAAGTCCCGCTGGCAATCACCGCCGCACCTGAACTTGAAACCGGGATGTCTCGAAAGGGCTGCTCTAATAATTCTATGGCTAAATAATTTAGCAGCAATTTCGCGCCTGCGGCACTAAAATTAAATTGAAGTGTTTACGGAAAACACATGAATTGCTTATGAACGGCAAGCGCCAAACTATGCAAGGCCGCAGAAGCACTAAGTCGCAGGGGATTGGTGTGTTGGGTGGGTTATAGAGGTGGGCAGGGGGTTCCTAGAGGCGTGGAGCGTGTCATGTTGTGCGGTGGGCGTGGTCGGTGGCACGATGCGTGTTTGCTAGTGTGTGTGTCGCGGCCTCTCGAATGTCCGTACTCAATGCTTATCAAGCAAATGACAGTGCACAACCAGACCAGAAAGTTGAGGCGGACAAATGTGCGATGACCAAGCAACCCATTCGCTTGGCTACATTGTCTCCGAATGTCACATAAAATAAAAATAGCTTTTCCTTTTTCAAAAATTATAATCATTGAAATGACTAAGTGTTATAATGAGACACTAAGAGTTATTGTTCCATTCGGCGAAATGTCACAACAAAATAAAAATTGGTTTTCTCTTATAAAAAATTCATAATGTTTGGTTTGATTAAATAATCATAAAAAGTTATTATTAGCATAAAAGTTAAGTTACTTTAATAATCACAATATTAAGTAAATATATTATTCTTTATTTTATTCAATCTGTTGCTATGTGCAAAAGCTGTCATCCGATATGGTAATCCCATTTGATGGGTACAACAAATCGAACTAATTTTTCATTTATGAAATAAAAGAGCTTTCTTATGAGCTCAATACAAATTGAATGCCCGTAAACCCTAATTTGTAAACATTTTGTTAGGCAAGCTTAACAAAATAATATATTACAATAAATAAAATGTGTTAAAAAAAAAGTTCAATAAAATTTCAAGAGATTAGTTCTTCGATTGATTTGTAAAGATGTTCCCGCAAATATCAGCTCAATGTTAAGGAAACTTGTTCCATTCGAAAGTATGAATATTAATTTTAGGATTATTCAAAGCTTTCTTCAAGTAATTTCTGAAAAAATTAGAAGAATTTGTAAATAAAAAATGTTTTAAGCCAAACTAAATAGATAATATATATCAATAAATAAAATAATTGAAACAGATATACAAATGAACTTCAAGAGATAAGGGCTTCGAAAAAGATTTTTTCTGAGATTTCCGCAACATCCGCAATTCTCAAAAACAGAAAAAAAAACTCTCTACGAAGTAGTATTATAAATTTTAGGATTATTCAAAGCTTTCTTCGAGTGCTATGGCCTCAATTAATTATTCCGTGCTTTTAGGTCCGTTCTGGCCACTGTTGTTGTTGCTATTCTACAGCCACATAGCCGCACAATTAATTGCGTAAACAAAACGCGACGGCCGGGCGGGCATGGGCATTGAATTATTCAAATCGTCTATAATTACAGCTGGCAGCTCGCTCGATTGCCTTCCTCAGCTCCCTTCCATGGCCACCATATCCACCATATCCCTCCATGCCCTCCATACCTCGGATTGCCTGACGCATTTATCAATTAAATGCGAACGCAGCAGCAAATCCAGCAATTGCAACAATAATAGCAGCAGCAAAAGCAGCAGCAGTAAAAGCAACAGCAGTGGCAATGAGCACTTTGCTGGGCCAGCAATTAAATTATTAAAAGTTTGTCATAAATAAAGTCAGGCACTTGACAATTATTAAAACGAATTACATGCCAGAGCGAGAGGGGGAGAGAGATTGGGCCCAGGATCGATTGGGGGGCAAAAGGATTAACCCAGGGAGAAAAAGGCCCAAACGATATACGGGCTTTTAAATTTATGCGCTGCTTTATGGCTCTTTCGAATGTGTGTCGAACCGGGGTTTATGAAATGCCAAGCGACTGTTTTCATTCTTATTTTTTTCAACTGTTTAATCTCAATTACCAGTGCGAAATATGCAATAAATCTGTTATTGTTTGTAGCTACAACCGATGTGTCGAGGGTATGCTGGGGGATGCCGAAGATCAAATTTGAAAGCTGGTTGTTGAGGGTTGGGTATTGGATGGAGGTATCTATAATCAAAAGTTAAAATTACAATTCAAGGATCAAAGTGAAAGTTCACTTAATTGGAAATATATACAATGGCATCCATTTAAAATACATTTTATTGATCATATTTATTTTGAAATATTTGCATTCACCATATATTTTCAGGAATTAAATATTCATAAAGGGGGTAAAAGAAATTCGCTGCATTTCGACTAATTTGTGATATTTCTTACAGCATTTGTTAAATTTAAAAGGCTTCATTAAAAGTTTTTCAACTCGTAGAATACTAAAGACATAATTATATAACAAAAAGTGAAACTTCACTTAAATAAAACTACATACAATGTCATCCATTTAAAATACATTTCATTGATCCTATATATATTTAATCCATTGCATCCTTGTAAGAGCATTCACCATTTATTTCCCAGTATTAAATATTTATAAAAGAGGGGTATCTGATATTCGGTCCTTGGCGATTAATTTTTGATATTTCCAACTGCATATGTCAGAGTGTGTCAGCGGCGTTTTTATGCCATTCTCTCAAGTGCCCCCGACGCAGTTGTTGCCAATGGCGTTTGGTTGGTTTGGTGGCGTCTCCCGCCACAATTCCGCTCTCGATGTGCTGCTACCTTTTCCGCACTCCCCCGGCCAGAGCTTTTTTTATTTTTTTTTATTTTTGTTTCATGTATGGAGCAATAAAAACACAAATAATGGCAGCATTCGGATAAAAAGAGAAATTGTTGGGGGAGTTGGGAGTTGGGAAGAGAAAGCGAAAGAAAAGCGAGGGAACATACGCAATTTGTGCTGCGTTTGGGGGATTGTTGCTGGATTGTTGCTGGTTTGTTACATTTTCTGGTTTCTGGTTCTGTTTCTGGTTCTGGCCGTGTTGTTGTGTTTGGTTTATGCGCTTTTTTGAGTGCTCGGATCGCTCTTTTTGTTCGTTTCTGTTTGTTAGGCTGAGCATAAGCCTTTAAGCACATAATTTCAATTGCTGTACATAACACGAAACGGATTAATTTTGATTTTGACGTATGACTTGTGTGTGTGTGTGTGTGTGTGTGCCCCCAAAATCTGTGGCAGGGAGTGTAAATTACTATACTGGGAGCAGCCAGCTGAATGAATGCCTTACGCAGATTTTGGCCTGCTCAGAGCATTTGGCCATCAAATTGCAGAACGGGCAACGGCAACGGAAACGGAAACTGGCAGGCAAAGCCAAACCAGAAAAATGCTCAAACGCATCTCGGCCAGGACTCAAAGGCTTAGCAAAAAGCCAGGCCTTAAATGAAGATTTTCCGATTCACAATTTGAAAGGTGAAATGTGGCCTCAAGTAAAATATGTGCTCATGTGCAAGTAAACGAGGCCAAGCATTTTTTTGGTCGAATTCCTGCCGTTCGTTTTTCAGGAGGGAAAATGTTTTCGGTTAGCTTCACTTAACCTATAATGAATTTAATATTGCTTTTTCCCCAACCCGAAATTCAAGCTCTTGAAGAAGTAATGCATCGGAATGGTTTTGAAATATTTCAGTAAATAATTGCATATGTTCAAGGGAATTTATATAAATCAAAATATTTCAACAAACGGATTTTGAAATTATTTTCCAATATATTTCTTAATTTATTCTTTCTTTTAATGTTATGATCAAGCTGTACTAGAACTGTTACAATCCTTACTTCTTAATAATTCAACATATGAATAAACATATTTGAAAGTACTGATTTTTATATATTTATTAGTTTAATCTTTCGTTTAATTTTAACAAGAACTGTTACAAGCAAAACTTCTTTATAATTTATGTAAACTTGAACCATGAATTTAATGAGCTTCCCTGGTTTCAAATATTTCAGATAATTTTTATAAATCAACATATTTAAACTTACTGATATTGAAATTATTTTCGAATACATTTCTTAATTTAATTCTTTATATAATCTTAACGACAACTTTAACCATCAAAACTTCTTAATAATTTTTGTAAGCCTCAACCATGAATTTAATTAGTTTCCCATAATTAATCCTTTGCATTTAGTGCGGTTACCATTACTCCCAGGAATATAAGCCTTATCCCCCTCAAACTTGACCACAAAACTCAACATCTTCCCTGGTATATATATACATATGTCCATGTATATATAGTAAACAAGGGATTAGAAAGGCGAGACTTCGCTAACTGAATGGCTTCATTAGGAAATTAAATAAGAGGACGAGGACAGAGTAGAATAGTCACAGTTTTTCTCTTGCCAAAGCGAGAAAGAATCGTATCCCCGGTGAAATTTATGAATTTGTGGCATGCTTTTAGCCAATCACGTGGCTGCCATTACCCAAAATTATTTCGCATATAAAGCAGCCAGCGGGAATGTAGAGAACAGAAATTATTTAAATATCTTAATGCGTTAAATTTACGAGCCTGGGCCATGTGAATGTACGGCGTACGGGCGGAATATTCAAATTTGGTCAGGTGTATAATTAAATTGGAAATTGTTAGCGCACGCACGGCCAAAATGGTTGGGATTTGGCATACATATATTTAAACGACTGGCCCATCGTCGCCTGATTATGCCGGCCACTTGACCCGCCACTTAGGACCTGGCCGAAAAAGGTCAAAGTGTTCCAAGAAAACCAAATTCAAGTAGGGCCAGTAGAGTGTTCTTTCGTCCAGCTCATCAGGCTGGGCCCGACGATACATTTTCCCAAACATCCAACATCCAACATCCGACTCCCAACGGACCAACGGCCAATAGCAGCTGCCCATCGGTCATTCATTCTTGGCCACTTTGACGGCCAGCCAGAGCCATCCCGATGAAATGTGTGTCAATGGCTCCCCAGGGTGAAGAGGGGGGCCCAGGGATTTGGCCAGATGATATGCGGTACGAGCGCGTCGTTATAAACCTAATGAATGCATTAAAGTTGCAGGATGCGATGAATGTAGTGGCGCAGGATTTGTGCGAATTTTTTTTATAGCTTGCTGGAAGGTAAATATCCCATAAACAACTAATCAGGTTTTCAGTTTACCAAATAATTAATTTTTTAACTAGCCAAGATAAATGAGTTCTTAAGTGTTGTATTTTATTTATTACCTCCCGGTATTTTAAATATACAAATCTGGGCTTAAGCCGGGATTTGGTGAATACCTTTCTGACCTACCTGAATTATTTACATCTATTTAGTTTGGGGCAAGTGCACTCATTGACCATGCACTCAAAAACCGGAGCTATATAGTATATATATACATATATATATATCCCTCTGTGTATGCAAGTGAGTGTGTCACGTTGCGAGGCGCTTTTCTCATTAAATGCGTAAATTTAATTGCCTCGACTGCGACACGTGGCGTATAATTAATGACGTGAGTCGGGGCGCAGCTGAAGACGAGGAGTGGAGCAGAGCAGGAGGGGGCAGCAGGGGGCAGGATCCAAAGGGATCCAGAGGGCCAACTCAAACCGAACATCAACTGAATAAGTCATAAGGTTCTGGCTTTTGCAGAGATGAGACAGGAAACGAGGATGGGGAACCGACAACATCCGTAGGACACAAATAAGCCATATCATTCGCATTTCGTGTATTGACTGGCAGTTAACATGGCTTGGCAAAAAGTTTGCAACGACTTCTGCAATTGTCCTCCGTGCATACCGAAAAACCCCAACCAAAGCACAATTGCAACTGTCATACGCACGCAGTGCCGGAGCACGAGGGGATTGGGGTTGGAGGAGCGGAATCCGGGGAAAGTAGGTAGAAGCAATTGAGGTGGAGAGTGCTCCATACATATGTGTATATGTGCCCGCATACATATATATTTGGCAACAATTTATAAGGGCAATACGTGCAGGGCATATGCCCGGGTTAGGTTAGACTTCCTGTCGAGGACAACTATGCGAGGTCCACGCGTGTGCATACCAATGTCCCTTCGCTTACCCAGGGCAATCCTAGCAATCCCAGCAAACATTTTAAACTCGGGCAACGACGTCCAGGACCAAACAAGGCAACAACTGAAGGACGGAAGGACGGACGGCAATTCGCAAGGAGCTGACTGACAAAAAATAACTTCTGCCCAGAAGCCTCAAATACCCTGGAATACATTTTATGTATTCCCAAAAGCTTATTGCTGCTTATTCTGATCTTAATGCAGCCTGCAAACTTTGGATCCTTTGGATCCTAGAAATTTTTACGATAGCTCAGGTAGAGTTATATCCATGGGAACGTCATTAAGATGACTTTTAAAAATGTTTTTGCTAATGTAAGATCGTAAATTTATTTGGGAAAAAAAAGTAAATGGAAATTCACAAAAATGGAACATATATTATTATTGTTTAAAAATAATAATACTTCAAATTTAAATTAACAATCTGTTAAAAGAAAATAATTAATCCAGAATTTATACTTGATCAATTTTATACTTAAAAAGCTAAACAAAAATAGTTGAATATTACTTTTTGTTTTATAAACATACTTTAGATTCATTATCGTAAATTTCTTAATATTTTCATGGAATTTTTTGATGATTGATCTCAAGATGTTAGATCCCTCTTCAAAAGGGTATCGGATCGGAACTCCCAGATGCAACCTATATCGGAGGTGCTCCCTGAATTCAGCTCCAAGTTCTTGAAATTGCTCGCACTGCGTTGGCAGGGCTTTTGCCCCCTTCTAGACGTTTTTCCCCCTGGTCGCAGTGTTACCAATTCGATAATAAATATTACAAGCTAGACAACAAAAGAGGAAGAAGCAGAAGCAGAAGTCGAAGGAACATATATATTTCTGCGAATCCTATATATATATATATATATATGCATGGGTATGTCTGCGTATTGAAAACGAATTCAACAAGAAAACGGAAAAGTTGCCAGCACAAAACGAGCGAAAAACAAATTAAATTCGGTTTGTCGTTCTCATTTTTTACCCACTCCAAGTTTTTCCTTCTGCAACACAAATTTTTTTTAGCAATTACGTTTTGAGAGAGGGGTGGCAAGGGGGTCCTGGCAGGTCCTGGAGGGCGACTGAAGGCTGCACGAAGTCAGCGATTTGCATAAGTTGGGCGTGGCATTGATGGGGCGTTGTCGCATTGATTACAAGCGTGAAAATGAATTTCGATTATGCGATGGGACGGAGGCAAGGACGAGGACGAAATCCAGCTCCAGCTCCAGTTCCAGCTCGAGGACTTCGACGAGGAAGGAGCGGTGGAACGCTGACAATGTTTTCGTTGCCTTCTGTTGGCGCTCATTGTCAGTCGCCTGGCGCCGGAAGGTATGCTATGATTTGAGCACATGGATTGGTCGCAGGATCGCACAATCCGCTTGGCTAGTCGGAGCACATGTAATTTGCGCAATGCATACGGGAATGTAATCAGAGGGCATTCGTTAATCCACCACAGGATAAACATCACCCAAAATAAATGCATATCTAGTTGGGCCACCGGCGACAAGGCCAATGATTCAATTTGTCCTCGTTTTCTTCCCAATTTAATGCGGGCCAAGAACACCATTTCCCAACCTACCAAAAAGCGAATGCAAAAATACTCTATGCATTGAATTTGTATTGATTGTAGTGAAAACTAATAATAAAGCATACAAATGCGGGAAATTATGGGAAAATTCGCGGGGGGAAGATTTAATTTATGGCTTTGATAGAGAATTTTAGAATATTTAGCGAACTTTTGTTGCATTTGTTATTAGCTTAGTCTTGATTCGTAGTATACAAAAAAAAATACCCATTCGAAAAATAAATATTTTATAATAGATAAATACATTTAAATGTGAAACTTTATTTATAATTTATTATTAGTTTAGTTTCGATTCGTAATGTACAATAAAACAATATTCCATTTAAAGAATTAATCTTTTTTATGAGATAAATTCCTTTTATATGTGAAACTTTATTTATAATTTATTATTAGTTTAGTATCGATCCGTAATAAACAAAAAATTAATATTCCATTTTAAAAATAAAACTTTTTTAGAAAAAATAGATTTTAAATGTGCAACTTTTTTGAATGATCATAAAAATTAAAATAAATCTCACCAGATTTTCAATATTAATGTTTTCTTTTACTTTTTTTAAACATTTTAAATGTGAGCAGCTCAAAAACTAAGTAAATCTTAAAAGATTTTAAATAATAAGTGTTTTATTCAGTTTAATTAAAGCAATCTCCGTGCTTAAATTTAATTTTCCTAGATACGATTAAATATAAAAGTTAATAATAACTTCCCCTCCTTCCCTGCGAAATTTCAAAAGATTAAACATTCTGAAAAGTTTTTAAGCTGTTGTAAAGGGGTTCAAAAAAAAGGTATGAAACCCCTCTGGCTACAAATGGCACGTTCATCATTAATTTGAAAGATATTAAATGTAACCTTTTTTGTTTCCAACGCGAATCCACTTATGGTTTCGCTTTACCTTCCTTTATATTTTGATTTGGACACTTTTGTGTTCTTCTGCAGTCGTCCGGAGTTCGCAGTCGTCGTGAAAAATGTACTTTTTATGCTTCATTACGTGGCATCTTCCTGTTGTCAGTTTTTCTTTACATTTCGTTTAACATTTGTCACTTTTATAGCCGCATGTGTGTGAGTCCTTCAGCGAGGATGGGAGTCGGGGAGTGAGTGTGCAAATATATGCCACCATACCATACCACACCACACCATATATATGCCCCACAGCTGCCCATCTTCATTTCGGTATGTTTTACTTTTTTTTTTTGCCTCCGTTTCCTTTTTAACGCCGTCGTGTGTTGCTCTAGTTGTTGTTGTTCCTGCTGTTGATATTGTTGCTGGCATTTCATCAACAGCTGCTGCTCCTGCTGCTCCTTCTGCTATTCGAAACTGGCAGGATCCCCAAACACTTTGGCCCAGCCTCTTTACAACTTGATTTAAGGTTCAGTGGATATGCCGCTCCTCTCGCTCTGTCTCCATGTGTTTGTCTCCTGACAAATGTCATGTTCAAATTGCAGACTGAACTTTTGACTTGTGACAAGGAATGGAAGCAGCGACGCGATTCCCAGATAGATATGAACTGGATTTCCCAAGGAGTCAAGGTCGAGCGTTCAATGGAAGTCATCCAGTTTGAACCAGCTGAATGATTTATCCTCAATCAAATACACGATTTCATTTATTTCATTCCACAAAATATGAAATCCCATTGACACTAATGTAAATTTGCATTTTAAATAGCAAAATCTGTTGCATTTCTAGTTTTTATTAGAAGCGTATGAATATAGTATGGTTATAAATGGGAGCTTTATGAATTTGAAATGTTCGTTTTTCCCGTGGGTTTTAATAAATTTTAATGAGATGCCGGCCCCAGATTTAGCTTTAATTAAAAACTAGTAGGATCAAATTTAAAACAATAACGTTTAATATGTGTCGGATTAAATAATATTCTATAGGTTGCGAATTTATAATTTTAATAAATTGTTAATGGCTTGAATTTTGAAATTTTGTTCAGAAATTGTTTATTAATTGAAGTTCTTGCCATAAAATAAATAATCTGTTAAATATGTATTTCCTGCCTCATTATTTATTTTATTCTTATTTATTAACAGTCTTCTCATTAATTTAATATCCGCTAATAATAACGCCTCTTTCTGAACCATTTACATATAACACTGGCCACATTCGGTTAGTTAAATTCATTGATCAATCACCGGATATTCTTGGGGCAGAGCCTTGGGCAGAATCCCATTAGCGTGTTAAACTATTTAACATGGTGAAAGACAAACCTGAGATCTAGTCGCAGGAGGAAGATGTTGCGGGAACAAAGCCCAGATACATTCATACAACTAAACAGAACAGAACAGCACAGAACAGCACCGAACCGAACAGAGAAGGCATTACATGTGATTGAATTAATCAGCTTCATTATTTCGGTACTATTTGGGGATTTAATGCATTTACAGGGCATGTTTCAATTAGGCCACATCCACAGCCAAGGCCAAGAAACATAAATTCTCGATCCGAATCGAATCGAATCGAATCGCATCGAATAGAATCGTATTGAATTGAATGGCACGGCCTGGCCCGGAGAGGAATGTTTAATGTATATGTATAAAGAAAAGAGCTTGAAGCTTGAATACGGGAATTTATGAGGCTACGTGCGAGGCATTTGCCAGTTGAAAGAAGATGTCCCACCCCCCTTCCCCCCTCCGGAGAATGGCCAAGTGTGCGGCGTAGTGGCATTTGTTGTATGCATATTTAATGACACCGAAAGGAATCAGCATCGGCCATTATTGGAATTGGTTGGCCATAACAAAAGGCGCAAATAAACAAAACTAACTAAAAATAAATGGGCAAACAAATACACAGAGTCTGGCTAAACATTTTCTTTGTACTATACTCAATGTGTGGGCTTTTAATTTCATAATTCTATCAAAACATTTGTGCTCCGAACCCCCAGCGGTGATATAAGCACTTTTTTTTTTGTTGGATTTATTTATGTGGGTAGTTTAATCAAAAAGTTTTCATTTCATATATTTGAGATTTTCGAATGAATCACCGAGGATTACAATTCCAATGATGATGATGATTTCGCAATCAATGTCCTAAAAGTGCCGAAGCCTCGACAGGTGACAAGCTCAGCACAGAGGCGCACATTCAAACGGCGGCATCTACAAGATACTTTTCACAATGAGGAAGACAAGAAAGATATATTAGGTACACACACACACACCCACACACACACACGGACACTTATCCCGCACGAATATTGTATTATTTTCAATAAGCAGGCGACATATTGATAACAAAAGCTTTGAAATATATACAAGCGCTCGCTCCCCCGATTTCAATAGCTGGAAAATATTGAACATCCTCATCCCTCCTCCTCCTCCCTCCCTCCGCACACAAAGGAGCTGACAGAGAGAAGTAGCATCGAAGCGCAAAGGATACCGATTTTGTGCCGAAATAAGAAAGGAGAAATATGGCATGGTAATGTCATTGTATTGGTTATAAATGTATGCAGCGGGCGGCTCCACATATCTGGA
This sequence comes from Drosophila setifemur, assembly GCA_021224005.1. Taxonomy (NCBI): domain Eukaryota; kingdom Metazoa; phylum Arthropoda; class Insecta; order Diptera; family Drosophilidae; genus Drosophila; species Drosophila setifemur. The sequence continues at coordinate 6,281,822 of JAJJHY010003979.1, forward strand.
TGTGGGATTAGACTACTGAGTGGATCGCCGGCGGGATTGGGGGCGCCGGGGGTTTCCCTGGATTCCCATTATATTCTCCACTCTCGGGCGGAGAGAGAGAGAGATGATGCCACAATGATGATATGAGAGCAATGACAGAGGAACCGCAAAACCAACAGATTCCGATTCCGAGCGGGAGCTAGAAGGAAAAAAAACTGGCGGAGGAGGACAGGGAAAACCATTTAAAAATGGCACACAGCAAAAGATGCAAATGAGAATCGCTTCCTCGTGCGGCTCCTGCTGCAGCGGCTCCTTCTACATTCAAAAGTTAACGGCGTTTTCCTATGCAACACACACACACATACACACTATTATCCTCCCGAAAGGACCGCACACCCACACTGAGTCAGTCAATCACTCCTGCTTCGATTACAGCAGAAGGAGTGACATTTTTAGTTGCACCAACAGCAGGAAAAACCCGCAAAATGAATGAAAAGCGACGATGGGATGGGGGGAAAGTCTCACTACTCCCCCTCCCTTTCTCTCTCTGTCTCTCTCTCTCTCTCTCTCTTTCTTACGGCCTTTGTGCCCCCCCTTTTGAGCAGTGTCTGCTGCTGTCACATAATCCCCTTTTTCAATAAGATTTAAATTTGCATTTGACACATATTGGACGAGGACAGCCCAGCCAGCAAGGAGAGCTCTGACGACAGCCCAATCCTACCCAGAAAACCAAGCGAACACGTCGACAACAACTCACAAAGCAGCAGAATAGGAACAGGAAACTATAAGCGTATATCCCTGCATATATATGTATGGATACCTCTAAGTGTATATGTTTGCACAAATATCAGAGTGCCATAAAAATATCGCATGGAAGATTACATGCTCTCTAAGAGTTTAAGATGCCGATGGAAAAAGGGGTAAGTATATAAAAATCCGTTTTAGCCATCTTATTAGCTGAGCTTTCCAATCGAGGAGTTCTTTGCTTAAAAGTATCTGATACTTTGGATTTTTGATCAACCAAATAGTGATATCTAAAGGTATTCAATTTGCAATAATATTCTTTTCTAAAATAGAAAAGTATCTTATTTTTTCCTCAGAGATTCGCAAAAGCTAAATATGAGAAAATTATTCAAAGAAAGTTTTATTAAAAACAGAACCACAACTAAACTAAAAACCCTTTTTTTTAATTTTAAAGATATATACAATAATTGGTGTAAAAAGATTAAAGTTACAGTTCTGAGATACTTTTTCTTCATACAACTATTTATTTGAAATTCATACAAAGATTTTATCTGTTAATTTGTATTGTGCATAAAAAATCGATATTTTCAACCTAAATATATCTGTTACAGAAGTTCTTATCTTTCCTGCCTATGTAAGTTATCTTATTCTGCAAAAAATACATACATTCGAGTATATAAACATTATTTTTCTGCTAAAAAAAGCAGTCAAATATTTTTCTGTCAGAAAGAGTCTTCAATATATTTTTCGGTTTTGCATTGCAACACAAATATTGACAGCATCTCGGGCAAAGGCTTTAAGGAGATCTTAAATATTCCCCCTTCCGCCCCAACCCAGCCACGCCCACTCGCAACCGCCACATTAGCATAGGCTCCACAACAGAACATATATTTAACCTCGGTTCTTGCATAGCACTGAAGAGCAGAGAATGCAGTGGCAGTGGCAATGGAGACGGTGGAGATGGAGAGGGGAAAGGTGGTCCCGGGGAGGGGGACAAGTGACAGCTTAGGGCGGACATGGCCAGGGAACAAAGGGGTGGCGGGGGGGCGGGGGTCTGAGGCGGGTAAAATAGTGCAAAAGGTAGCGTACAATAGAGGAAACTGCGCGTCATTAGCATAGCTGAGGGAATTGTTTTAGCTGGTCGCAGTTCGTTTGGTTCCGAAGGGTGGGATCTGGGGTCCAGGAATGGAATGGGGATGGGGTGGTTTGATGTGGTGCGGTGTGCATTGCAAAGGGCCAAGGGAGGAGGAGGTGGCCAACATGGCTGACATGTTATGTGATTTGATTTGGTTTCGCTTACTCTTTGGCCCCCTCCTCCTCCTCCCAGAACCGGGCAGACAGGGGCTGGGGGTAAAATGGGGATAAGTACGCTTTGGTTTGGAAACCTCATTAGTCTGACATTCCTATATGTCAGATTGTGGCTACTGGCGACTGCGGCAAAACCAATAAATTGGCACAAGCGAAAAACTAGTGAATTGATAGCATCAATACAACCGTCGAGCGATATTTGGAAATCAATTACAAAGCTTTCATCGCATAGAAACACAATTGCCATATAATTGTTTTTTGGATCATATATTGCAGTTATTGCAATTGCAGTTTTCATCAAGTTAATAATTTAACTTACGCAAATGATGTTGATAAAATGTTTTTTCTATGGATTATAATTATTTATTTCCATTAATGTTTAATAATCGTTTTGGAAAGATGCATTTGTGGCAATATGAGTATTTAATTATCATAACCACTATACATACTATATATTTACAAGTTCTTCCTTAAAAGTTGATATTCATTAGGTTAATTATTTAGTGCTGTATATTTAAAAGGATTTAATGCTTAATTAAAACTGAATTGTAAACTGGTTTTTATATGAATATATAGATAGCACAAAACATAATATAAATATCTTTCACAGAAAATGTGATTTCAGAATAGTTAGAATTCATTACGACATTATATATATTTAATAGATTTCACCAAAACTTAATATTTATTATTTTCATTATTTAATGCCTAAGTTTTAAATATTTACATATCACACAACAAAATAAAAATATCTGTTACAATAAAAATTCTGAGATACATATTGTTCCTACTCAACCATCTGTACAATTTCAAATGCTTATCAACGATTTTCCATTTTCCTTAAGTGACTTAAATGGCGGTAAGATACTGTCAATGTGCGGCCATTAGTATCAATTCGATTTTCTTCATAAAAGCCTGGGAATAACCCCATTCACCGGACTAACAAAGCATAATGTCGTATTATCATCCTCCATTTACGCTCTATCTAATTGCATCTCATCGAGCATTTCAATTCTCGCTGCCATTCTCTGTCAATAAGTTGTCCTCCTCCTCCTCCTGTCCATGCTCCTGCTCCTGCTCCTTCTCCTGCTTCCCACATATGGTATGCTCCTCCATTTATCATAGTGGCTGTAGCCATTGTGTCTCCCCCATCCTCAACATCCGAGGGTCGTGCATCCTCCTTAGCTCGCTTCATTAAAAAGTAAGCCCTTTTAAATTGGCCCCCCTCCATCTGCATCCTCCATTCCGCCAACCAATTGACATTCATAGAAAGCAACGAGACTGTGTTCTTTTCTACGTTCTCCGTACTCCATTCCCGGTTCTCCTCTCTACTATCGCCCCCTCCATATTCCAATTTTTTTTTTGGTTTTCCTTTTTTTTGGTTCGGATCCGGATCCCTTCTCAAATCGTTTTGGCCTGTTCATCTTTTTTTCCGGCTGTGTGTGCGTGTTTGGCTTTCAATTTGCTGACTGCTGCGTGTGTGCCCAGTTAGAGAAACATAATCGGGCAATACTTTTCCAGCCATTTGCGTGGCAAATATTTTTTGGCCAGATACCCGAGACCCGAGGAGAGCCATCGAAGCGCAGCCAGCAGCAAAATTGTCAAAGGGTTCGCCTACTGGGAGGGTCCGGGTTTCTCGCTCCTGGCTTAGATTCCTCTCTGGCTCTGGCTTTGGGCCTGTTTGTCATCATCTCCATATCTGTCGGCCAATTTACATTTACGAGCCGGCAGCGACAGCAGCCGGGTTAGCCGTCAAATATGCTAAATAACAAACTATTTTGCATTTTTATTTTATTTTCAGCTGCCTCTCTCCTCTGTTGGCCCCTTCTCATATTGAACATTAAAGTGGGACACACTGGTGGGGTCGGGGTCTGGTTCTACCAGGGACCCCGAGAATTCTTTCTGCGGCTTTCAATGAGGAATGTGTGAGCAGGCCTCGGTGTCTGCCGTCTGTATCTTCGCATCCTACCCGGTTTGTTTACACAACCATGTCAATTTAAATCTATGTCAAAACACACGACTTAGTTGAGGTTTATTTATGTCGGTCTGGTCTCCGCCCCCTCCTCCCACACCCATGCCTTCCTTTCGTTCCTTACAATTCAATAAAAAACTGGAAGCGGTTTTTTTATTTGCATTTCCGAGTCACGTAAATGGATCTTTGGCACTATCTTTGCCACCGGTTTCCTTTTCCATCGCCCTCAAATAAAGATCTAATTTCCGTCGCACACGGCTATTGGTAACAAATTAAAGTGGAAAGTTTCGTTTTCGTTTTCGATTTAATTTTTATTTTGCTATTAATGGGGCGTGACTGGGCTTAAGCCCATCAAACGTATGATTAGCATCAATCAGTGGAACGCCGGCACGTTTAATTAAAAATCAATCAGTTGCTGTGACATAAAAACTGAATGGTTCGATAAACAGCAAAGGGTCTGGCCTGGAGTTGGACTGGACAACTGGACAACCGGGGTTTAGGATCCGCACCGGAACTGGTTTTTAACGTGTGTGTGTCTGTGTGTATGTGTGTGCCGGGCCAGAACCTGGGCGTGCCTGGGGGCGATACATTGAACATTTTGTAGTGGACATCAATCATTTTGTTACACGGCCCGGCCAAAGTTCCGTGTTAATCAGAAGAACTCCCATGGCATGATAGATGGACTCGGTATTTGTGTGTGCGCTAAGGTTGGATCCAGCTAATTAGGGGTCTGTTTGATTGGAAATTGTAGACGTCAGGAAATTATCTGGGGTTTGACTTTTAACCAAGGCCTTTTATGTTGTGTTAGGTCATTGCAGAGGGGCTTTTCGGCCAACTTTCATTTACTGAACGGAGTTGGGAATATCGAATATTTTTATTAAATTCTTAAAAAAATAAATAAGTCAAAGCCTTTTATATTATGTTAGATCATCAAAGGGGTTTTTGAAAACTATTTTATATTATTTTTAGGGTATAGAATATTTTTATAAAATCTTTTAAAAATTTATAAATCAAAGCTTTTTACTATATTTGGTGTTAGGTCATTGCGAGGGGTTTTTTAATTAACTTTCTCTGAACGAAGTTATTAATTTATTTTGTTCTTAAGGGTAAAGAATATTTGTATTTAATTCTTAAAAAAATAAATTTAACAAAGCTTTTTATGTTGTGTTAGGTTATTGTTCAGATTTTTCGGCTCACTTTCATTTACTGAACAAAATTAGGAACAACTTTGTTCCACTGAACAAAGTATCTAATTTTAGTTCTAAGGGAGTGGAAATCTTTTTATTTAGTTCTCATAAAAATACATAAAACACTTTAATCATTTTTATTTGTTAGATTTCCATTAAGTTCTCAAGATCGATTATGAAGAGATAAACTTTCACAAATGGCAGCGATCAAAATTGAACTTGATTTACCCCAAAAATCATCCAAATATGAAAACCAAGGAATGCAATAATTTAGCTTTGCCTCAATCTGTTGTTTGCTCAAACTTGATTTACTAACTTCATTGAACTTTTATTGGAAATACCTACAGGCCACAAAAAGGACAATGAAATTCAATCAATCAGTCAGCAATGCCCAGCGGCTCCATTGGAATCCACAACGTGCCCGGAATATAAAGGATTGTATGCAAAGTGTTCATAATGAGTTGATTAAAAACCGGAGGAGGGGAATTCTCTCTCTCTCTCCGGCGGGATTCTTGTGACCCGGTCAAGGTAAATTAGCTTTGAGTTCGGTGGAGTGTGGGTTGGACCATGTTTATGATTACGTTCACGCCTGTCTGGTCATTAACCCCCGAATAACTTGCCAACCCAAATCCCTCCCAAAAGAAAGAAATATTTTTTGCGGTCCCCAAATTCAGTCTATCCGCTTCGCTTTTTTTTGAATTTTTATTAGTCCACAAATAAAAGTTTTTGTTGTTTGTCTATCCGTGATGAGGGTTGGACAGGGCAGGAACCGGATCGGGATCGGCAACGGGCAGGGAAGGGACAGAGGACAGCAGTCCTACAGCATAAACAGATCAATAAAACAAGACGAAGAGGCAAAGCCAAATCCAGCCGCAAAACTACCAAAGGAATTCACCAGAAGACAGCCAGAAGACATAAAAAAAAAGACAACAGCAGCAACTGGCGCAGTTCCCATGCAAATTCCCCAGGACCCCATCCCCAGAAGGTGGACCCGGACCCGGACCCGGACCCGAAAGCACCTCGAGGACGACACTCTCCACGCCATTAACTGTTGCCCGTCTATTTGTTTGTACAAATAATGTGTAAGCAGGCATATTTTTGTCAACGAGGCTAATTTCTGTCACAGATTTACGTGACAATGGCCCAGGCAAGAAGCCAGAGTCACAGCCAGAGCCAGAGCCAGAGCCAGAACCAAAGAAATCCCCAACAGCTCTGCAGCACGCATACTCGGAATAAAAAAACAACAATTACAAAACAGGTTCCATCAAAGGAGCAGGGAGGTGGGAGGGTGGTCGGTTTGGGCCAAGTCTGGCAGTTTTTGGTCGAAATATTTTTGTTTCTTCTGCTGTCAACGAGGTTCGTCGTCGTCGTTTTGCGGCCAGTCGGTAAAAGCCATAAAAAGAAATATACCAGCAGCAGCAGCAGCAGGAAAAAAGCGGCCCAAAACAAAACTAAGCCGTGAAGAAGCAGCGTCTAAAAAAAACTGGGTTAGCTTGGTGGTGCTCCTCCTCCTCCGCCCCCATTCCCATCCCCATCTCATTGTTGCTTCTGAGTTGTTGTTTTTTCTATTTCATTTTTGTAGCACCTATGCAATGGTTTTGCTCTTTCTGAACGATGCGCCCGTTCTTGTCCGTCTTGGTTATTGTTGTCCAAGAACTGAATGTGTGGCACATATGCAGTCGTCCACCTCCCCTCACACTCCTCACACCCACACAGCTCCCATTTCCCAGATTCCTCTTGTTCGTTCCACTTTTTCTAGTGGGCATCTTTAAAACCACACAAAAAGATTTGTTTTGTGAATGGGAAAGGAATTTATGTAACTAATTCAAAATAATTCTATGCTTGTTACTACTGAAACTGGAGACTAGGGAAGGAAAGAATATATCAAAGTTGAATGTTTCACTTTACTAAAAAGAATTTTTAAAATTCGAAACATTATTAATATTAAATTATATTCGGAGAATCCCGCGCAAAGTTCCCCAACTTTTAATTAACTGAATAAATAACTTTTTCAAGCTAAGCTTATATATTGATCTTTACTGTTCACCAACTTTCAGCAATTAATATCCAATTAAATTCGTATTTTATACTTTCGTAATATTATGTTAGTTTTTGGGAAACTCATAGATATGTAAAAAAAATAATTCTTAGTGCAAGAATATTGCCTTCTTGGGTGCTCTGAGTGCAATATGAATCGATTTTGCTATATTCCTTCTTTTTCCCCAAGCAAACAAAATCTTGTTAGTTGCCAAAGTACAAACGATTTCTCAGAAGAAAGAAAAAATTCCGAAAGATCTGGATATAGGTCCAATTAAAATCTGTTATATTCCAAAGATATTTTTGTTTGCAAGGCGAATTATAGGAACCTTGACTAAGAGGAGCTCTCTAAAACTCATCAGCAGCTCGAAGGACACATCTCGATGGCTGATTGACGCTGATGGGTTTGCCGCCGAGTGAACATTTAATTGGGAGTGCGAGTGTGGGGGGACACGCCCNAGTTCCCCAACTTTTAATTAACAGAATAAATAAGTTTTTTAAAGCTAAGCTTCTGTATTCCTATATTGATCTTTAATGTTCACCAACTTTCAGCAATTAATATCCAATTAAATTCGTATTTTATACTTTCGTAATAAAATGTTAGTTTTTAGGAAAGTCATAAAGAGCTGTAAAAATATTCGTAGTGCAAGAATATTGCCTTCTTGGGTGCTCTGAGTGCAATATGAATCGATTTTGCTATATTCCTTCTTTTTCCCCAAGCAAACAAAATCTTGTTAGTTGCCAAAGTACAAACGATTTCTCAGAAGAAAGAACAAATTCCGAAAGATATGGATATAGGTCCAATTAAAATCTGTTATATTCCAAAGATATTTTTGTTTGCAAGGCGAATTATGGGAACCTTGACTTAGAGGAGCTCTCTAAAACTCATCAGCAGCTCGAAGGACACATCTCGATGGCTGATTGACGCTGATGGGTTTGCCGCCGGGTGAACATTTAATTGGGAGTGCGAGTGTGGGGGGACACGCCCACTTTGCCCGCCCCTCGACCTCCGACCCCCACCCACCGCAGGTTGTTTATTGGCTGACAAGTGCTGCACATCCGGGCTGCGTTTGCGGAAATGAGCAAATGACTAATGACTGACCAGTGCCAGGCGGCCGGAGTGACGATTGACCCTTGGGCCCCCACTCTGTTTACTGCTCCCTGCTCACTGCTTTCTCTTGCTACTTTCTGTTTTCAGCTTTCTCCTTCTTGTTTACTGTGCGCTTCAATTAAAGCATCTTGCAGGAAATTGAACTTTTAGTCAAGTGGCCAACGAGGGCGACGACTGTTGGGTTGGGATGGGTGGATGGGTTGGAGAGGCGCTTAAGTGGGTGGGGTGGGGTGATGGAATGCGGTGGGGGTCAAAGCCGGCAGCCTCATCAATCTGTTACGTACTTGACTTGTGGGTGGGTGGGGTTCGGTGCTGGTCGCGACTGCTCAGGGCTCTTCCGGCTTATCCGTATCCAGTTGTTGCATGCAACGCGCTTGCTTTTTCCTTGGCTTGCTTCCTAGTACACACCTAGTACCACTCTTCCCCCCCGTTCTGGGCACTGACTCTGCTCAAGTTTGATTATCACTTCACTGTAGCACTGAGGGCAATCACAGCCGATTGCTGCTCCACGAATCCAACGCGGGGCACTGGAATTCTTGAATTCTCGAAAACAATTCTGAGCTGAGACCGGGAGCGAGTTCGCGCTTCAGCTGGCCGGTTATAGTCGCTAATCACGGGATATAGCCGCTATCCGGCCGCGCACCACCAGCACCAACATCAACACTGAGTTCCGCTCCGATCCGCTCCGCTCCACCAGGTCATGGATGCTCGCGCGCCAAATAACCAACGTGCACTGGCACATCCGCGACACATTATGCGCATTTTATGGCACGTCGGCGGCGTCGGGAGTGACTTCGTTTTTAGATCAGCTCGCCGCACGACCGCTTGCCACACGGAGCACACGAGCGACATGCAACACGGAAATTGTTGTCCTAGGCGCAACAGACGCGGCACGAAGCCGGACGGGCATGGAGCTCGTGCCGGGGCATTGAGTGAGAGGAGAACCCGAACTGTCCAGAGAATCTGAGCAGGCGCAGTTCCCCATTCATTCGTGGAGCATTCATTCCAAGCTGGCAATGCCATTGAAATCCAAGACCGGACAGTGATTTGACGAACACCATGATGATGATGATGATGATGAAGACGAATGGAAGTAGGGGGGTCAAAGGGCCCCGTCCAGTGGAGTGGCGGGATTCAAGTTCAGGTTGCCCTTTGACCGCAGAATACCGGCTGCCAGCTAATAAACTCCAAGAGCTACCGAAAATGTTGTTCGAATTTATTGGTCCACATTCCTCCGCAGGCTCCTCCTAACCCAAACTAAGACTGATAAATGGCCACGCACAGTGGTGGCAATTTGCAAGTGCCTCGCCGGGCCGGGCTAACCCCAAAAGTTTTATATGCCTCATCTTGTTGCCCGGCCTCGGCTCCTCCTCGTCGTTTTTCCATTTTAATATACAATATTAGTCGGTAGTGATGTTTCAATTAATTTTTAAGGTGCACCCCACTCCGCCTCCGCCTCCGCCTCTGTTCGGAATCGTGGAGAGAGCTCCGGAGAGCTGGTTAAGGTTATAGATGGCCGAGGAGCCAAGGAGCCTCAAGGAGGAGGAGGGGCGGAACCGCATGCTAAGATATGATGGCAGATGCCAAGCAGGATGAATAAATGGCTCGGATGCAAAGTTTAAATTTTTCATTGCCGGGTGGCTCAGCTCGGTTTGGTTTGGTTTGGGTTTGGGTTAGTTCTATTGGGATCGGAGGAGGATGCTCTCATCCTCCCCCTCTTCTTTGTCTTCTTGTGGTCTTCAGTGGTCAAACTGGTTAACAATTGGACAGTAAGCAGCGGGAGTAAAAGTGGGTAAACTTTGTCGGAAAAAACAGATTATTGCATTATATTGCAATTCAGTTTTTTTTTTATGCAGTTAAATTAGTTATTTCTACAACTTGTAAAACTTTTGCCTAAGAGTGGTGTATACAAAATATTGTCAGCAAATGTTTTCTTTTTAAATAATGTTGTTTTATTTATATTAAGAGCAAGAAAAACGTAGTGTTTTTTACTAGAATTAACAGTTTATATAGTACAAGTATACGGGCTAATAATATATTTATCTTTGTTTGTTTAATACCTAACAATATAACAACTGAACTGTTACTAAAATCTATTTACTGCCCTGCAACAGTTTAGTTTATATTTAAATCATATGTTTAAAGCCTTAGAACTATGCTTTATTTAAACAGCATTTAAAATAAATATAGTTATAATACCGCTTTTTTCAATTTTATAGAATACATTTCTTAGTAGGGACAAAACAATGAAAAGTTATTGCTATTCAAAATATAAAAGAAAATATATTCTATACATCAATAAAAAAATCCTTATATTATCTTTAATGATATCCACCTAAAATGAATATATTCATCGGCAATAAAATACTTAATTCTCTCCATCCTGAAGAAGGAAAACCCTTACAAAGTACTAAATGAAAACATTACAGAAAAGCTTTCAAATCATGAATTTCTCTCAAAGCAAACCAACACAATTCGATGTCTTTCAAATAATACTCGATTAGTTAGCATATTTCGTGGTGAAAGTATTTCTGGGAACTGTATATAACATTATTTGGCTAATCCAAAAGAAATCGCATTAGCAAGTGCCTCGCTAGATGCTGTACATTTAACAAAACCATTTTCAGTCAATTGTGCCGGAGCAATCCCCCTTCGATTCAATACCTCCACAGCAGCTCAGAGCTGTTCTCGGTTCTGCCGTTCTGCAGTTCTGCAGTTCTGCAGGATTCGGCTGGATTCCGGTCGTCCTGCCCCATCTTGTTCTTGTTGTGGTTTAATGGATTTGCAGTTTGCAGTTCCTTAACAATTCCGTGTTATTTTCGCTTTTTTGCGTTTCCTTTTCGCGCTTTGCCCTTTTCGTGTTGGAGTTGAGTTGAGTTTACCCAATCTCCCTCAATTTTTGCAGTTTGCTTCGCTCTTCTCTGCTACCAGTTTCTTTTTTTTGTATTTTGGTAATTGCTGGCCATTGTTGGTACTGTTGGTAGTGGTGCTGCAGCGATTGCAAGGCGAACTTTCCCCATGGAGCCGACAATTGTTGAGCATTGTGCGAGTAAAGCAAACTCTTTAAACACCACCCTCGCCGGCAGTTATCAATCGAAGACAAATCAAGGAAAAGTTTTCTCTTTTTTGCTGGGAGCTGGGAGCTGGGGGATGGGTAAATCTGTGCCTTCAAATTAACTCGTACCCAACACGTATCTAATTTCATTTTCACTACATGTGTGGCACATAAAAAACTAATTCAAAGCGCTCAATATAATTTATATCCTATCTGGACAAACAAACAAACCAAGGAGGCGGCAAAAAAAAAGGGACGAAAGGAAACGCCAGGGGACCAGGGACCAAGGACCATGGACCCGGGACCTGGGCCAAGGATGCTCAATCGCACACAGCAATCAGCCCAAAAAGGCAAGAGAAATTTTTTTGTAATTTTTATGACCCCAAAAGACGCATCAATTCCGAAGGGCAGATCTCCGAACAAAGGACCCCAATACACACCCAATAAGAAGGCGGCCAAAAGCAAACTTATTTAAAGATGTAAGCGCAATAAAATAAAATAATAAAAATACAACTTTTCACCCAGTTCCCTCCCCCTCGTTGAAGAGGGGCGGATGGGGGACCTCTGCCCTCCCCACCCCCCCATCTCCGACTATAAACTGTTCCAAGTTATCTAAAGTGTTAAATCACCTGATGCCGTCAGCATGAAATTTACGCACATAAATCTTTCGAGGGCAAGCCCAAGTCCGAAACTGAGAATGGGCCCGCAAAAAACATAAACCAAACATAAGCAGGACCCTCCAACCAGAGCAAAGGATAGAACACGAACAACTCAAAAACCTACAAATCGAGGGTTGCTCTGAAGGTTCGGCAATACGTAATTGGTTAAAAACTAGAAAATTGCGGAATAACTTAACTTAAACTAAGTTAAATAAGTTGGGGAAAACGAAAAACATCAATGGTTTTGGATCGGTCTCATAAACTTACTAAATATTAATTTGTATACTTATATACTTACTACTGATATTTCAGATACTCTCAATTAAATTAAAAAATTAAAGATGTTTATTTCACAAGGAAATGTGTTGAATTCTAAAATTAAAATACATTTGCTTTAAATTATCAACCAAATGGCAAATACTTAAGAAATGTATCAATTTAATGTTCAAAACAATGTTAGTAACATTAAATAAAATAACGAAATTATAAATGTTTATATTTCAATCAATATAATATTAAAAACAAGTAAGAACGTTACAGTCGAGTTTCCCGACTGTTACAGACCCTGTACAAATTTGGTTATAAGCAAAAAAAAAAAAATATATATATATATATTCACACCGACTCCAGTCTGGGATTCGAACCCATGATCTTCGCGTTTTAAGTCGAACGTCGTAACCATTCGACAAACCCAAACTTTTTGAACCGGCAGCTAATACAGTATAAATATATTGAAGACGCACATTCATACATATGTATATGAAGGTAGTGGCAGCTGCAGCTGCAGCGATACTTTCGAGAAAAATCAACCACCAAACGCAAGCGATTTACTGTTTGTTTGAGCAAATAAGCAGATTATTGTGGTTAGCGCCTGTAAACTTTAAGTATTTATTGTGCGCTTTCTAATTAACCAATCTTGATGAAATTTTCAGGTTCGGTAGAAATCTATGTTCCAATTACATGTGTATTTTTAAACAAATTTTAGCTTGACAATTGTGCAGTGCAGGGCAGTGCAAAAATTCAAATACAAATTGCGGGGGCGGTGGGTGTGGCGCCGACTTAAAAAAATAAACTCTAATTGACTCAGTATTAGGAGAATCTACACTGGTAATACGGTTACTCTAGCTCTTACAGTTGCTGAGATCCGTGTGTTCATCGGGACGGACGGACGGACGGACGGACGGACGGACGGACGGACAGACGGACAGACGGACATGGCTATATCGACTCAGCTCGTCATGCTGATCAAGAATATATATACTTTGTGGGGTCTGCCACGCCTCCTTCTGCCTGTTACATACATTTGCACAAACTTAATATACCCTTTACCCTTTGGGTACAGGGTCTAATAAAGTTAAGTGTTGTAGTTCTTTTCGTTTTAATACCCAAATATGTCTATTACTAAGCTTAGCGCATGTATAAGTCAGTTTGCTAGATATAAGTTAACAATAAAAAATATAGTCAAGGAAATGTATAAATTAATATAAAAATAATTTTAAAAAGTGTTCCTTAAAATACACATTTTGATTAATTTTTTATAAATCTTTTTTTTTTATTAAGATAATTTATTAATTAAATATAAATCTTGCAATGAATTTCAAATTTCTCAATCGCTCCTCTGTCTAGAGCCTTATAAAAGGTTGCCCAAACAGGCCGTTGACAGTCTACGGTACAAAGCTCCCAACCCTTCCGCCCCTTTGATTTTCAGTTCATTCCGAGTCCCAGGACCAGACCCAGAACCAGACTCAGTCCCAATCCAGATCCCGCTCCCGTTCCAATCATGTGACCCACCTTTCCCGGTGGCGGAAAGTGTAATGTGTGCCAGTGCGTGAGGGTCCCGACCTCGGAGTTAGTTTGTGTATATTTTATGGCTTTATAAAAACGCTTTGACCTGTCGAAGTTGAGCGGGGTCAGCGATGAGATGAGGGCCATGTCTGGATTTTTCGGGGGCTATCATATGGCCGTTGATTGATGCGGGATGGATTGTGTTGGTCCTGGCCCGTTACGGAAGTGCTCGCGATGCTCTGCCATGTGTATGGGATGGGATTGGCATTGGCATTGGGATTGGCTTGGATTCAATTGCAGAGGAGCGGCGTTGGAAGTTGTGCAAATAGTTTCGCAATTGCTTGCCATCCAAGCCAACTCAGCGCGATTGCCTTGCTTTTGTTTTTGTTCCGTTGATGTCGCTGATGATTCTCTGGATTCACCACCCCGGTATTCCGCCAACTTGTGATGTTTTTTAACGACAAAAGCGTGAAACTTTGGCCCCAACCCATCCTGGCCAGGTGGGTGGATAAGCGGCAGCATCAGCACTGCAAAGTCAACAAACAGCGCAGTAAAACAGCAGCAAAGGCAGCGGAAAAACAAAGCAAGAATAACAGCAGTAACTGGCATTATAACACAAACAAAAAACAGGTAAGCGATGCACATTTCCGAGGGCGGCAGGAGCAGTAGCAGGAGCAGGAGCAGGTGGGAGGACGCTGGCTGGACGCTGTGGCAAACGGTTAATGTAATGAAAATGGCAGCGACAATAAAAACAACATTGAATGCGGGGCCGGAGGAACTCTCCTGCTGAGTCCCAGGACCAGGACCAAGGAGTACAAGTTTCATTTGCTTTATTTCGATTCACAGCGTTGTAGAGATCGGCGAAGGAAGGCAGGAAATAGAACGGAAGTGATGGCAGCACAAGATATGGAAGGCTATACCAATGACACCTGTCAGGTGCAACGGATTATGATCTGGAAATGATTTACCTCTCGGGTTATTCCATAAACTCATCTGGGGGGATGGCAAAGTTTAGCAGGATGTTACCCTGACATTATGAAATTTATTATAACAATCATACACTTATTCGGGTTTGTTAGTCCAAATACTGAGAGAAAATATCAAATCCCAATTAAGAAAAGGAGAATTGCAATCTGTGCCAGGATGAGTTCTGGGGAATGTTACTCAGACTTCTGCCACAAACAATCATACAAATATTTTGGTTTCTTCATCAAAATCAAGTCAAAACACTAAACAAGAAAACAAATTGCACACACATGCCCCAATATATATCTATCTATATCTATATCTATATCTATCCAATTTCAGAATCAGATTGTGTGAAAACTAAATATGCATGTGTTTGTTAAATCCTTCAAATCAAAATGCAGTGCTTATTAAGTTCAAATCTGAGACTGAATTTATTTGTTCAAATCCAAGAGAATTCTTTTGCTTTGGCCAAAATAAATGAATTACACACGCAGACGAATAAATAAATGTCCACTTAGCAATAAAGTCAGATTGTTTGTTCTTTTGTAGTAATCTCAAGTGTTCAATGCTTGAATAGTGACAGAAACCGAATTGAATAGGAATTAAAAAATAAAATCTCCGCATTTGCAATTGTATTCAATAAAATGTCCATCGTTAAATGATACGAGTACTTTGTGTGCGATTCTTTCATCACAATGCCCCACAACCGGCTCCTTTAAAGACAAAAAGATTTCGCCTCAGTTGTTCTGGTTCTGGTTCTGGTTGAGCTATCTTGTTTGGAATGTTACCCCAGAGGCCTTCAAACTGAAATTGAACCGAGCGAGAGGGCCAGGGGCAGGAGGCGGGAGGGGAGTCAAAAGGAGCAGAGCCAAGTTGCCTGTGAATTACCTTGGAAAACTTGCCGACAAGTTTGTGCATTTGCCCCCTGGAGCCGGGAGCCGGGAGCCACCCCGTGAACTCAATGATCCCCCAGACTGTGTGCAACAAGGTAGAGCCAATAATGAAAAACTACTTCAACATGCAATAAAGCAAAGTGGCAGGTTTTTCGGAAAACAGAATACGAATAATAATGAATTAATTGATTACAGTTAAATGGGAATAGCAACCATCTGAAGGTTGTTGAGGGGTGGCAAACTGCGAATGCCACGGTGAATACAGGTGAATACAGGTAAATACAGGGCTTTTGATAGAGGGGTCCCCCCCAAACACCAAACTCCAAACAAACTAAAGCGCACACATCAAGGGTATAACAGCACGAAAGCCCCGAAATGAACTTGCACTAATTAAAGGAATTTCGATAGAAATATACATTGGCTAAATACTCGGAGAGCTCTCTCTCTCTCTCCCCCCCTTGCCCCTGCCCCTCCGATTCCCATCCTGTCGCTTTTCCCCGAATAGATATAGAAGGCGAGCTAATTAAAATTTAATTGCACATCTAAACGTAATTTACAATAAACAAGTGAGGAAGGCTGACCCATTCAGGCAAACAAACGGGAGCGATCAATGAGCGGAGCTGAAAAGATAGACGGCGCAATATCACGCATACGCAGCGTTTTCCAAATTTAATGTATCCTGTTTATTGTGAGTGACAGCCGGGAAACAACATCATCTGATGGCTCTATGTATATATATAGCAATTGAAAGGCCGAAGGGGATTTTCCACGAAAGTGTCAGAGTGGAAATCGGTAAATTTGTGGGTTTGAAAAAAAAAAAACTATATTTTCCGTCAAAGTAATAGTTCAGTGTATTTAAGATTGTGTAAAAAATCATAAACTTCACACAACTCACTGCAAATTCAAATAGTAAATCAAATATGATAAAAAACTTATATAGTAAAATGGAAAATAATGCTAATATGTAGTATACAAATATAGTGCTATAGCATAGATTATAATATAGCACATAATTCGTAGTTTACATTTCTAATACCAACTTAGTAAAACACATTTTAAAAAGCAAAATAATATAAATTAACGGAACTCAAATTTAGTAATGTAGCTTATATAATAATTCGTAAATTAAAGACCAGATTTTGACTCAACAATTATTTAATCTCAAATAACTTAAAATAAAAAAAATCGTTTTGGAAATTAAATTTATTTTAGCTTGGTTTATTATTATTGGTTTCCAAAAATAGGTATTTTTACACCCATTATTCGACTTAAAATTCAATATTCCAATGAATCACCCGACACTTGGAAACCAATAGGTATCTTTGGGGGCATTATTCGATTTTAAATTCAATATTCTAATGCATCACCCAAACAGGCTGGGAAGTGGCAAACAGACACCTGCAGTACCTGCAAATATGTATATTTAAAGTGGTCGGACGGACAACCCATTTTGCTAAAATACTTTTCCAACACAAAATCTAACCACCAACACACACACACTCACACACACACTCGTGTGTGTGTGCAGATATAGTCATAGTTCATAGAAAACTCTGCGCCAAAAACTATTCTTTACATAATTTATACGGAATTTCGCACTAATTGCAATAGTTAATGCAGATTTCAACCGCATTTGAATTTGTACGTGCCACGCCGGACTCCCACGCTCTCTGCTCGCTGTTCGACCGCAAAATATCTCATTTACATACAACGCAGAAGGACATGTACCACAGCCTCTCCCCCCGCTCTCTCTCCCTTTCAGGAGCACTGACCAAAGGCGAACAGCTGTGGACCGCTCATGTGAATTGCATGAAGTGCTGCCACGTACTCCTCACTTCCTGCACTGCTCCTCCTCCTGCTATGGCTTCTCCTGCTCCTCCTGCTGCTCCTCCTCCGGCTGCTGCAGCTGCCTCGAATCCTGCTTCGTCAAAGAGTGGTGGCCAGTGAACCAAACAGTAACACGAGCAACCGCAATTGATTTTCGTGGGCTGTGGAGCGATGGGCGGAGGGGGGCGGGGGGGATTGGGATATCATGTTTGCCGAATAACTGCGCTTTTACCACTTTATTAAATTACACGTTTCCCCCAAAAAACAATCATATTAAAAACTATCCGAGCGACATCCGAACAAGACCCATGTAATATATTTAGATTTAAATCCGACTGAGTTAAGTGGAATGCAGTTATGGAGTGGAGTTATCCTCTGAACTAGGGAACTAGTTGTTGTGTAGTATTGTTGTGGTTTTGAGTGTATTTTTAACAGCAGTAAACTCATCTAATTGTATGGTTATTTAAAGTTTAGTTTAGGAGAGTATTTATCAGGGAAATTAATGGGGAAAGTTTATAATAAGGGAAATGTTTGCTATTTTGCTTTGGTAAACTAAATTTGTCTTAGAAAGATTGGGTAAAAGAATATTTAATATTTCTTTAAATAGATGTAAAATATATAAAATCGATTCTCATTAGAAACTTCCATCCATTTCAGTTGTCTTAATTAAATGAGCACACCTAGCTTATCCTCCCAAAATAATATTCTTTGAATTGGTAACAGGGCTCTGCATGCTCCCAATCGATATGTGCTTAACTATATATATATCTGTCAAATCGGATACTTGAAACAAACACACACAAGTGTGCTCGATAAGTGTATTAAGTGCTTTATTAAATGCATGCGATAATTGAAAATGCACAATCATTTTAGGCCTCAGACACTTCGCAGTCAGGCAGTCGGAAAGGACATTCGTCCTGCCGTTTGTGCTCTGCGGCTGTTAAGCAGCCAATTAGTTGGACAACAGAGCGGGACCGGAAGGGGAAGCTCCATAAAACGGGCAAACGGGAAGGAAGTCAGATCGGGCCCCCGGTCCAAACTCCAGCCGAGGAGGGATGGCTCTGGGCATATAGACATAAAGGACATTCAGAGCGGGGAAGAGGGGGGCGGCGTGTAAATCACTGGGCTAAATAGACAGCCAAAAAGACGTCCGACGTTTTTGGTCAGCTATAGTTACATCAATTGGCAGAAGCAAACGCTCTCACTACAGATACACTAGCCGGCAGATAGACAACATTCGTCTGGGGACATGTTGTTGGCCCGGAATAAACAGCTGGCCAACCCCATCCTCCCAACCATCCCAACCAGCCAGACAGATATGGCCGGAACGGAGGGGCCAAAAGGGTCGCCAGAGGGGCAAATAAAGATTATTATTGTTTGGGGTCGGCAGCAACAATCACACTATATAGTAACTTCAACCCATCCGCATCTACGTCACTCCCACTGACTGCTGCACTCAAAGGAGAACAAAGGATTCGGCTGAATTGCTGGGCGTGGTCTGGGCGGTTAAAGCACCATTCAAACATTCAAACAATCAAACATCCAAACCGGCCCTTAACCACTCTTTGTTTTTGTGGGTGCTTACAATACCAATAGTTAAACATAAAAAACACAAACCGAAAGCAGTTTTCCATGTTTTATTAGCTCATGTTTGCATTAACAATTAGCAAGTTAGTGGGTGAAGGAGAAATTTAAATAAGAGTTTAGCAATTTAGGGTACCCTCTAGTTATGCAAAGGGAAATTCAACTGGCTTTTCAAATTTAAATTGTATCTTTGTAATTAATTTTAATGAATGTATATCAAGAACATAATTCACCACAATTTTAAAGAAGCAATTTATATTCTAACGTTGAATTTAAGTTGATTTGTTTGGGAATTATTTTTGTGATACATTTGTAATGTAAGTTTTATGACAGTAAGATTTAATCTATTACTTTTAAGAGTTTTATTTCGTACTCTATTTAAAAACATATATTTTTTCTTTGATAAGTTGCGAATAAACACAAGGGTTTCAGTAAGATTTATTCAAATAATTTTAAAGGTTTCTGTAAATCAATTACCATTCATAAGAAACAATTATTTTGCAAATTGTTTCAATGGTTTCAGTAATATTTGGTTAATTGTTTTTGAAGGATTTTTTAAATCGTATACTACATAAAATAATATTTTTTTTAATATGTTGCAAATTAACTGAGAGACTTTGAGATTTATTCAAATAAATTTAAAGGATTCTGTAAGTCGAATTCCATTTATAAATAATTATAGCACATTATTTTCCAAATTATCTCAAAGGTTTTATTGAGATTTGTTTAATTATTCTTGAAAGATTGTTTAAATCTTATACCATATAAATATATATTTTTTAAACTATGTTAGAATTTATCTGTATGTTTACCAAAATGCCCCAATTAGCCGAAAATTCCTTCATGCAATTTGTTTACATAGGGTGTCCGGTTCGCAGCTGGGCGAGTTATTGTCCTTGTTATTTTAAAGGAGTGGAGGACATTTTGAGCTTTGAGCATGCAATCCTTGTGTTTGGTCACCGCCCACCCAAAGTGATATGGGGAAAATGGAGGACCGGCCAACGGCAACATCAAATACAAATTTTTGCTCTCCGGGCCACGATTGCTGGGTACTTGGTACTTGGTCGAGTACCTGTGTGGAATTGGGTGTGCAGGGTACTCTGGTATTATGCAGTCCAACCGAAAATATGGAGTACATACTTGTGTATGACATGCTATTCCATTTGAGGCCTTTGAATAATTAATACCACTCAAAATGCTCGTTTCCCCCCATTGATGTTGTTGACCCAACATTATTATGCCACATTCACGTATCTATTGCAAATTGTTTACGGATAAAATGTAAAACTTGTAGTGGAAGATTTTAAAGATATGCATTTCTTTCAAATATATCTTGAAGTATTAAATTATCAAAATTAAATTAAATTTTTATTACATGCTTATTAAAATATTCACCATCTATTGATTGCTTTGGATAAATAATTTAAATTGTTGTACAACCTTTTATTAAGGTTCTTGTTTTTACCCAAATTTTGTTTTAACTTATGAAAATGAATTTAAATATATATATAAGATGCTTTGTAAAATATTAACCATCTGTTTTGGATAAAGATTTAAAAAAGGGTTAAATTTAGATTCTTATTTTAAACCAAATATAAATAGTGTCCCATTTTCAAATATTATTTTTCTAAAATGGTAGTAAAATAACCCTTTCAGTATATTTTGTATCCACTTATTTTATTATTGTAGCGGCATGGTTGAAGTGTCTCTTTGTTTAGAATATTATGCCTTTGATCATCTGGCAATCTGCAGGACAATTCAATTTATGCGAGGTACTTAAATTTTATATAGTTGTCGATAGCTGACAATGGACCGCATAAACACTGGCAGCGCACAAAAGGAAAAATGGTTAAGTGGTGCTCCAGTATATAAAGAAAATATGCGGCTTAATCTCTGAGCGCTCGTCTCCTCCCGGTTCTCCCAGTTCTCCCGGTTTTCTCCTGTGCCATGACAAATCGTCCTTATCGCTGCCCATATAAACATACAAAACCAGGGGAGCAATTCACACGCACCACGGCCACAATGCGGACCAAAAGCTGATAAAGATGTTTTCTGGATGCTGTTTTTGCTGCTTCTACTGCCATGATGCCATGATGCTTCTGCTGCTGCTTCTGCTGCTGCTGCTTTTGTCGTTGTCGTTTTCGTTGTCTTTTGCTTTTTTTACGACTTCAATTAACTCTGCTCTGCCGTGTCCTGGCCCATCCTGACCATCCCGACCATCCCGACCATCCCGAGCTGTGGATGAGAGGATTTGCGTTCATAATTTTTTATCTGGCCGGCTTAAGTTGTTCGCGTTGCTGTTCCCCACATTGTTGTTATTGTTGTCTTTGGCATGCATCATTAGTTAGCTTAATGTACTGTATGGATATCCTAGTAGTGGGCCCCGCCCAATAGGAGCAGGTGCCTTTCCGACTACCTTCTGCCTCCTAGTACCGGACTCCCGCTCCCGCTCCCCTTTCCCTCCTTCCTGCCTGCCTGCTGAAGTATCATGAGTGGGATAGCCCTGGTCATCAGCAAGAACAATAACGACGGCGTTGCCATGGATATAGATACCAATCACGATTCGCACACACTCACCGAAACATGCACACCAATACACAGGAGAGAAATTTCCCATTGAAGAAAAACGGCAATCAATTGCCAAAATAGAATCGTCTTAACGTTTCGTTGCTTTCCCGGCTTGTTGGGCACGGTAGACGCTCGATATAAGTTACCTCGTTACTTTGTTGAGTATGGATTTAAAACCTTAAGACACAAGGGTGGTATAAACTTAACGTTTAATAAAATGTGGAGTTGGATCAGAAGATAGAATAAATTTAATTAATAAACAAAGGCTTGCAACCTTATGCCACAACATTGTGATATTATTTTTTAAACGTCTCTTACGGTGTTTTTAAAATTTATAAAAAATTATTAAGTATAAAAATAATATATTCCTTAAAATGGCAAATAAAACAGTAAGAAATTTGGGTTTCTTAATATTATTATAATTATTTACTATATTCAAGGAAACATTTAGATATGCAAATATAAGCAGCAAGCTATTTAGTTACTCATAAAATATAATTTTATTAATCTGTTTGTTTTAGTTGCTATTATTATTAATCATTGAACATAACTTTATTTTAAAATTAATTAATTATCAGGTTTTTACATAAAGACCTTTTGTTAAAATTTGGTTTAACAAATGCTTTTTGAAAATCCAAGGCTTCTGCTTAAACTTTTCCTGTTTTCCTTAAGTAATTTTTGAGGAACGTCCTCCTGGTTTTGTTTTATTATTTTCTTTTAGTTAAAGCTCATGTTAGCGATCACGCACTGTGTTTATCCGGGAAGATAATCGCAACTAGAACGGCCCGCTTATGCTCACTGGGCCATTTAGACGGGAGCCGCAGCACCAGCATCAGATCCAGCATCGGGACAGAGGACAGGGGACAGAGGACCTGCCCTGCTTACAACTTTGCCGGAGCGCCCTTAAACGAAGAGCCTAGTTTCATGGCTGCACTCCACATCCACCTCCGCCTCCGCCGCCGCCTCCGCCTCGATTACCTACACCCTTCCGCTGAGTCCTGCTCAGCCGACCCGCCAGGACATTCGCGGACGGCCTTTGTGTGTTTGACGTTTATGTTAACATGTGTGTTGTCTGCCAGCGCGTGTCTCTGCGGTGGGTTGCGTGTGTATGGGTGGGTGTGCGTGTGTGTATGGGTGTGTGTGTGGGTGGGTGAACATCTGCGGCATGCCAGGAGCCCAGAGTCTGGGATCTGAAGCTCGAACCGGAGAAATCCTCACCACCGCTCGCCATCCGGCTTATGCTGTGTCTGCCGCGCGACTAACTCGCCTTTGTGCGAATCGAACAGTGGAGCAAATTATCCGCCAAATTATCCGGCAAATCGAATGCCAAAAATTGTGCGTGCCACTGTCACACATTAATTGATCAGTATAATGCTATCATAATTAATGATAGTTGGCATTAAAGGGGGTGGGGTAAAAAACATACTTATAAATTTAATATCATTGAGAATGCATTGAACATTGGGTTCATTGGTTTTATGATTGAATTTATAATAATTTTTGTTGATGATATTATATTTATTAGTGTTCTTAGATTGAATTAAATAAAATTCATGTATATTTCTGGTAGATAATTGTGTGCTCAACTAATCATATTTTATTTTGTATTTTATAATTTATATAGTTATTTTATTTCCATTTATTTCCATTTCCATTTTTATATTGCAAAAACGAATACTTTATATGATGAACATTTCAATTGATATTGATAAATCTAGTCCTGGTTTTCCAATTAATGTTTGCAAAACCATATCCATAAGTATAGGTACCATGGCCATAATTTTGTTTACTTTTTTTTGAACCAAGACCACTGTGCATTTATGGCCTTTGTTTAACTTGCTCCCTCCTCCTGCTTGTTGCCGGCTTTTGTTGTTATTTTGTTTTGGTTAGCAGTTGGAAAAGCTGCAGATACCGGGAAACGGAGGCAGGAGGCAGGAGGCAAGAGGCGGTTGCAGATACGGATACCAAGGAGCTGGAGCTGGTACTGTTGGGGTTGGGGAAGAGCCATAAAAAAGCGCTCGAGGTTGTTAAATTGACAACGTTAAACACTTTGTTTGGCATTTTCTGCATTATTAGGCCAACTGCTGCTGCTTGTCGCTGTAATTGATGCCAAAACCCCGTCAAAGGCCCGTCCCCCCCGAACCCAAACCCAAACCCCTCCCTACCCATACCCATGTCTCCTGCGAAACAGTGATTTAAATGGCTCAAAAGTTAAGTTTTCGTAATGCGTAAGCGGCTTAGATGGGTTCCCATATATGAACGATTGGGTGAGGGACCTTTTTTGGGGACAGTGGAAACGGCAAAAACAGTGTGAACAAACATTTCAGTGTTCAGTGTTCGGTGTTCAGGGTTACAGCCTCGTCAGTTCATTTCAGTGTCAATTTAAACTGACATTATTATATCGAAAAGTTTTTAATCCTTTTAAGTGGCTGCCACCGAGCGGAAGGATGAAATGAGATGAGTTGAGTGGATCAAAGCAATGAAGCGAGGCGACAGAGAGGAGGGAGCAGGTGGCCGGGAAGGATTGCTATTTTATGCATAAAATTCGATTAAATGCCAGAAAGGTTAAGACCAGAAATCTCTGACTCTGACATCCTGCGCATCCTGATGCGCTGCTTTATCCTTAAATTAGGCACGAGCGCACGTAAATCTGTTGAATGTCATGTCAAAAGGGCAAAATCCAAAGCTCGTAAAGTCGTCCACTTCCACCTCCACCCTCCTTACATATCTTTTTTGTTTTTTTTTTGTTGTTTTTATGACAAAAGGAAAAAGGATTATATGCCAGGCAGCACCCAAACTTCTCTCAAGCAAATCGCATAAAATGCAAAAACCTATTAAAATTGACAATAAAGCGCGTTTTTTATGTTTATGTGCGACGAGTGAGACGGAGCGCAAAAATAATGCAGGTTGGTCGGGGGAACCGTTTAAATTTTTTAAAATGCCGAACCACTTTAAAGCTCGTTATGCATTTTTTATGCCGCCTCAAAGGGCCGAGCAAGCGGAAAAATAAGCATGAGCACAAGAGCACAACCAAAGGAATAAAGGAAGTAAGGTTCTGTTTATTTGCCACTTAATTTGCCTCAGTCTGTTTGCACCCCTGCTGCCCTGCGCCCGTGCTCCTCGTTCCCCTCTTGCATCTCCGGACGAGTTTCACCTTCTGCAGCGCCACTCGAGTACAAAATATCCGCTCAGCTGCAACTTATGAGGCACCTGCTCCAAGCCGGCTCCCAGACCCTCCCCCTTGCTTTTCCATATGCATAAGCACGTGTCTGCCCCGGCCGCCCAAACATCCTTCATCCCAGCTCCCATCTTCGGCGATTCCCAGTTCAGGTTTGAGCAGTTACCATTTTGCCCTTATTTGTAGCTTGGATGAATCTGCACTGCCAAATGGGAAACTATTTAGCCTTAATCATTAACCTGAATGCCTTTAAAGTTGCCACACAAATTTAAATTTAAACTTAAAGTTTCATAGGCTGTAAAATATTTACCCAAATAATCGGACAAACAACAACTTTCTTCTTTATTAAAAAAAATTATAAATATATTTGTTAGAATACAGCATATTACTTAAAAAAATTGTTTTAAAAAATTTATTTGTACAGTACTCGAAAGAGTATTAAATTAAATTTAATCTAGAATAAGACTGATACTCGTAGCAATTATTTCATATTACAAATTCCTCTGAAAGTTAAAATCATGTTGTGGTATTTATGCAAAATAATGTACAATTCTTTCATGAAGTAATACAAAGTTACTCCTTTACTCTGAACACTTTAACATTTAAATAATAAACCAAGAGTGCAAGAATATCTCCATTAAAGCTTTTATTTTACATTTACAATTATTGGAATACAAAAATAAAACCTATTGAATTATACACCTACTTTTCTTCATTAATTTATTCATTTAATATTTTTATTGCTTTGATAGCAAGTTTTATATCCAAATTTTACCTATTTGCTATGTTGTGCTAATTTTGGTTGATTACGCTCCAGAAAGACTGTTTTTTCCCCATGCATAATAAATGTGGAGTTATTACAGAAAACAAAGCTTTTTTTCGCGATAAAAAAGTAAACTAGCCATTTATAAATCGCATTTTTGTCACATTTCACAGTTTTTTAATGTCTCTGAAAAAAATGTATTTGGCATAAATATTCTTATCTCACTTTAATATTCGTATATAATTTATTCATTTTAACACTTGTTTTTAATTTATTTCAGGCCCCGCCAAAGAGCATTTATCCCTCGGTTATATTTTACATTTCCACTTTTGCCAATTCACCTTTTTTTTTGTTGGTTGGGTTTTTGTGTTGGAGTTATTACAGCAAGTTTGGAAGCATAAAAATTTCTTACTACTTGTCTGCAACGAACCGTAAAAACTTATGACTTGTCTATTGGGCACCCACACATGTACGTATTGTACGTATTCGAACAATCGGGGGGATACTCTCCCGGGGGAGGACGAGGAGCCGAGGAGGCAGGGAGATCTATATCCGCTTTGTCTGCCAAACTCAGACCTGTGGTGCTGCTGTTGTTGCCGCTGCACTTTGTTTGTTTGTGCCGGTAATATTTCCTTAAATCGAGTAAACAAGTGGAATTCAACAAAGCGGAAACGGAAGCACAATGCGTAGCTTTTGAAGCGCTCACACACACACACACACACGTGCCACACGAGTGTTGCTTCCTTCGTGTAAGCTGCTTCGCAAACGCGAGGGATATTGTCTCAAAATATGGCGGCAAATATATTTTTGCTCAGCTGCAACAACATCCAGTCGGGCTGGAGCAGGAACAGGAGCAGGAGCTGGAGCAGGAGCTGGAGACAGCGTTCGCGATAGGTCCTTTTCGCTCCTTTGCAAGGCTTCCTTTTTGTTTTTCTTGGCAATTTCTGTTAAAAATAACAAAGCACGTCGTGAGTTCTTCTTGCTTGCTTGCCAAGTTACTTCCTTCCGTTCACTGCCGTTGTTTATCTTAGTTGTACCGTCTCCGCCGAGATATCCCACAGCTTCCCCAGATCCGCCTGTTCCTCCTCCCCAACTCATTTACCCACTCGATTGAAATTGAGACACACAGCGAGCGAAATGGCAATTGTATTTATTTGCACTGCTAAATGGCATAATCGAAGGCAACTCGGGTCAAGGACTGCGCCGACTGCTTTTGGGGAATTCCCAAGCGGATCCGGCCCTGACAGCCTTTGTTGTCGTGTTGACTCACTTGCAATGGATCTTGGCATGGTTTTACCTTCCCATTTCGGGCATTTGAGATTGACACTCTCCTGGGTTAATGCAAACAAATCAGGGCATTTGGTGGAGTTGATTTGGGTGGGGAACTTTAGAGGTATGAAATGGATATCCACACAAAAGCCTTATCCCTTCTGACACAAAGCCAAAGCATTCATGAGAATAAACTAATTGGAGTTAATTAAAATAAATCTGGATTATACCTTGATTTGTGACTTCTTAAATATTTTCTGTATATTTATTAAAGTTTTAACAATAGGATGGACACTCACAAACATTTCAATAAAATGACTTTGTGACTAATTCGACTTCTATTCACACAACTTTCTTTCTGTTGTTGACTGGGCTTAATTGCAAATATAAAATAAAAGACTTCACTATTTTTGACAGCCATAAGAGTAAAGTATATATATATAAATATATATTCGATAGCCAACTAAATTTCTTTGATCACATAATGTGAAAATCATATTTGCCGAACGGCAAACACAAGTTGAATATAATTAGTTAATTTGTTTACTAATTAATGTGTATTACTACTTTTATGGGATATTTATTTACTCTAAATAGCTCGAGACCATTAAGATTTCCTGTTTACTTTTCCTAATGAGTGATAATCGATAAATGAATTAGAGGCTTTGATGGTCCTTGGCCCCGAGTTGTTGACAGATTTTCCGGCCAACATTTTGGGGGCTACCACGGCTCTTGATGTCGACAGGGGGAAACCAGGGCAAAAACTTCAAAGTAATGTTGGATAAAGTTAAAAGGGAGCATTTATTAAATTCCACTTAACTTCCAGCAGGTCTTTAGTTACTCTCTACTCTGGTTCATAGTCGCCTTTGCCGAGGCAAATTCAGCTGGGGAAGAGCCAAGAAAGCTAACTAAGAAGTTTTAGCTGCTGCTGCTGATGTTTTCACTGGCATATTTGGAATGCCTCTTCCCGAAAACTCCCGGCATAGCTCCCTGCCAGGGCTCTCTCGGGGAAAACTTCAAGATTCGCCAGCAATAACTTTAAAAAGAAGACTCAACTTGTGCCCAAATTGTTTGTCATCAAATTATGAGTATATGGTATGTCAATGGATGTGGCTGCTGCTGCTGCTGCTGTATTCCGGCTAGGCATTCGGTTGGCCCCAAAACCACGAAGGCAGGAAGAGAAACAAAAATGGCCAACATTAAAATGCTGTTACCAGGCTCTGGGCTCTGGTCCCTGGACCTTGGACCCCGGACTTTTGGGCAATGGCAGGACTTGACCCCGGAGCCTCCGATTCTCTGTCGACAGAGGGCAACCGCAACCAAGATTGCTCAGGCATATACCCTTTTTTAATTTGCAACATGTCATTGGCAGAAAGACAAGCAAAGGGGCTGTGGAACTGTGGGCAGTGCCACGCCCCCTCCCGTCAGCCACGCTTTGTTGCGCCCTTTGTTTGGGCATTCTTCGGTGGGCTCCTTTTTTGCGCTCTGCCCAAATAACCCAAGCAAAAACAGAATTAGCAGCAACGCCGACGACAGCGATGGGAAAACACAAGATGAAGCGCAGGCAAAACAGGAAGCGGCCAGAAAACTCACGACGAGGGCAGGTTCAAGAGTTAGGAAAGAAATCATAAATAATTCAAGGGAAATACAATCGCAGAATCTTACATATTTAAACTGGAGAAACTCTTTAAAGTGTTGTCCAACTACTTTTAATGCTGTTTTTTAAATTATTCAAATTAAAGCTTATGCAAAAAGAATATACCCATATTTCCCTATTTCAACTCAATTTTATTTATTGGTATAAGAATATATTTATCATGTGCAAGAAAGCCATATAAAACAATTTTAACCCACATTCAACCCTCTCTGGAAACTAATCAAAACTATTTTTGAGAAAATATATTGTTGGCCAATACTAGACATCTGAAGATGTCACCCGGCTTTTGGCCTTTTCCATTTTATTTGTACCAAAACACACGCATAAATCACAACTACCAAGTTTGTAATCAAAATACGCAATTATTCAATCGACCTACGACGGTCACCGCAAAAACATGCAGAGTGTGATAGACGATGGGAAATGACCGAAGAAGCAAGAAAAAAAGCAAGCAGCCACGAAAGAAAGGTAGGAAAATGGAAAACAAAGGGAAAGCGGGAAAATGAAGATTTGAGAGCAAGTGGGATGGCAGATACAATGTCATACAAATGACCCATATTAAATTTATTACGGCAACGGGAACAGCACAATGAAATTCAATAGCCAGTCGGGAGGGAGGACCTAATGGCAAACAAAACAAATCACCAACGCCTAACCCGAGAGACTTATGTACATGCACAAGGTACACATAGGAATATATATATATATATATGTACTCGCCTATGTATAGAACATTTTTAATGTTCGAAGGGGAAAATGCGAATGCGAAAGCAGCTTAAAGTCGATTTTTGCGCAAACTTTTCCTCTCAATTTCCATTTTCTTTTTGATTATGTTTTGTTTCCGGCATCGCTTGTTACTTTCGAGTAACTCCTGGTCTGGACTGGCCCAAATTGATTTATAATCCTGTCTCAAATTTCCCCCTTTTCTTCGAGTGTTGCTGAGTGTTTTTGGATAAAGTTTTGTCTTTCGGCGCCGCGCCCAGATTTTAATGAAATATTTCAATTACTCCGCGATTAATTGGGAAAACATTTTCCGCTGCATATTCGAGGTGTAGCATCGCATCTCATTGAGTCGTGTTCAGTCGCCTCGGATTCTCCTTTTGTTTGCCAGCGCCATGTGCACGAAGCCCATTATCCTGGAGCTAATTAAGAAACGTGAGACAAATGACAAGCGCAGGAATAATGTCTGTTGAGCGACAACCTCAAACGAGACATGTACAAATACAAATGGAAGACAAATTGAAAGTATATTCGAGGAAATATGGTTTGCGATTAGATATACTCTACGGGTAATATGTCATAGCACAGAAGGTAATTAGTAAAAATAAATTAAGCCTTCGAAATAAATGTAAATTCTATTTTCGTTTGATTTAATTGTAATCATTATTAAAATTGGTTTCTTCTCAGTTTTGGAATATTTTTTTTACCAAAAATAAAACTATCAAACAAGGGAACAGAAGATGCCTTCATGTTGAGCTAAAAGTAATAAGCAATTTGATTTGGTTGAATATTAATATTCTTAATTCCTAAAATGGTTAATAAATATTGTAAAATTATTAATAAATAATATTATTATTATATAATTTTGATATCTAATAATATGCCTAACCAAACAAATACTAACTAATCTAAATCATGAAATAAGCTAAAATAAATAAAGATTACATTCATTTATATACACAACTTGATGGACTTGGTAAGCACTCCCATGTTATTTCATCTAATTGAACAATAAAATTGGAAAAAAAAAATACAATAAATAATACTTGTACTATATAGTTTTAAAATATAACAATGTGCGTAATATAACTATAGCTAACTTATCTAAATCCTAAAATAAGCCATAATAAATACAGATGACGCATAACTCTATATACCCTAATTGATAGTAATAGATAAGTACATAAGAAAGCCCATCATTAAATATTAAAATTAAAAATGACGAACCATAATATATTGGAAATAGAAATAAATAATACATGTTGTAGGTAATTGTACTGTATAATTTTGAAATCTAACAAATTTCCCAATTCTAACTAAAACTAACTCAGCTAAAACCTGAAAGGCGGTAATATAAATACAGATTAGGAATACATTAATTAATACACAAATAAATAGACCAGTATAAAGGAAAGCACACACATTATTAAATAATAACATCAAAAATGATTAAATTAAAAATGGATAATAACAAATTTAGTCGAAATATTAATAAATAATTCTGATTTTTAAGTAATTGTACTCTACAATTTTGAAATCTAACACCGTTTGTAACCAAACTAAAACCAACATAGCTAAAATCTGAAAGGGACCAAAGCAATTATAGATTAGTCATACCTTTCTCTACCCTAGCTAATAGGCAAGGAAAATAAATAAGCCAGTATACTTACATATAAGAAGCACACCCATCGAAAGCGTGCAGGGATTAAGACTGAAGCAAGAAATTTATTAATTATCAGCTGGCCGAGGTCGAGGCTATGGATGTTCTGCCACTCCACTGCTCCACTTGGACTTGGTCTCTTCCAATCCGGACAAACACCCACATACAATCACAGCAAAGTCCTGATTGGCATTTAAAGCTCTTTAGGAGAGCTCTCCATGGCATCCAACGAGCGGAGGAGGGGGAGGTGGAGCTCCGGTCGGAAGAGGAGGCTGACAGCAAAAATCGAAGCGGAGTGACTACATTGAGCCTCAGCTGAGCTGCTTAACGCTGCCAGAGTTCTGACATAATCCATGCAATTGTAAATTTAATAAGGCCACCAGAAAAAGGGGCAGCCGGCCGAAGGGGGCGGGGCTGTCCAGAGATTTATTGTGGCGGTGTGGTGAGATGACTTGAGACTGTGAGCCGTCAAGCCAATTAAGCGATCCAAGGGCTCTGATTGTGAGCTTTAAGAAATGTGAAGGGGGAAAGCATTCAAGTGCCATTCCAAGTGTATTGGCAACTTCTTCTGTGAGTGAGCCAACAGCTTGTCAATTTAAGACGCAGTCATTCAAGAGGATTCCCCGAGGATTGCGAAATCTGTAAGTATCTAAGCATAGTCCTTGGGACTTTCTGTTATTAGAAAAAAAAAAAAAAAAATTTTAAATTAGAAGGGGAAACCCGACTAAAACAGTTTTGGAAAACAACCAAACCTTTTGTAAACCTTGTTACCCTTGATTTTCATTTCAGAACAATCTAAAATTATATTTGAAAGCGATGCCAGTTTAGACATTTCCGCCTAACATTTCCTATCAATAGTATATTTCATGCCAAAAAAATAAACCTAAAAGTTACTACCTCTATAATAATTGTATCTGAAGAACCACGAATCACCGGAATTAAGAAGAATGTCCACCATGACACCGACATCAGATACCGTGAGCATTGTCTGCTCGCAACTTGTGAACTTTGAGATAATGGATAATATGGAGAAGTCGGCCCTGGACTTTGCCAATTCGGTTCTTGAGAATATGGATATTTTCTGGAAGGGAAAGCTGAATGAAGGTCTGCTGGCCTATCTGGCAAAGCCCAAGTTTATAAGGGAGCCGCGACAGAGTGTGAAGTCCTTGCGGGTCCTCCACGAAATGACCACCCACTGCACTAAGGTGGACCTGAAGCGTCTGGCATTGCGAACGGAGATTCTGATCCTGCTCAAGGGCATACTGGAGACTCCCAGGGTACGTGGACTCATTGTTCGCACATCGCTGACTTTGGTCAGCAACTTTATTATGGGTGGGTGGCGTATACGTGATGCCATCGATGACTCCGGATTGCTGAGGGCATTGCTTGACCTGACACACCAAAATCGCAGGCACTTCCAGAAGTACAAGGCTATGATGGGACAGGTGATCGGGTTGCTGTACCAGTTCATCGAGTGCAAACATCCGGGACCGAGGGATTGCAGTTTGGCCAAGGTAGCCAAATGCCTGGTCAGGATCCTCGTGCCCAACCAGGACGTGTGTGTTCTTGTGCAGCTGCTGAGACTGGCCCGGCTTGTCTCCGAATACCATTCGGCCATGCGTCCGGTAATGATTGATACGGGACTGTTCAACAAGGTGGCCCCCTTCTTGCTCAGCCCGGTGATGGAGGTCAAGCGGGAGGCCATCTATGTGCTGGTCACCACCTGTCAGCAAGAAAAGAGGCAACGGGACAAAGTCCCTTACCGCTTTCCCAAGTGCATCCTTCTCTACATCCAAGGCCTGTTGCTATATGGCCCGGTGGAAATCAGGGTAATGGCCCAAAAGCTACTCGGGAGCATCATCGACAACCGGTGCATTCGACCGGGGCTGATGAAGGCCCTCATCCCGAAGGTTGTTCAATGTGCCAGCGATGAGGAGACGGTGGCGGAGGTGCGCGAGGCGGCCAGCTGGACCCTGGTCAGCTTTGCCACGCACCTGGAGCCGAAGGACTGGTCGGTGTTTATCGAACTGGGTGGATACCATGTGATCTGTCAAATCCTCCACAGGCGGAATATTCGCATTCAATTGGTGCGAAATATCCTGTGCGTTTTCCTGAGGTTCACCGAACGCTACCGCATCCTTAAGCCTTTCCTGATTAACTTGTTCGGTCAGTGCGAGATCTGGGATATATTGGAATACTACCTCAAAAGCCAGAACGAGACAGTGAAGACTCTGGCCTCTCTTCTGAGCCTGCATCGGACGAGCTATGATAGTTGGCTGGATGTCTTGGCCTAGTTAATGGAAAACATCACTATTGCGGTTGTGAATGTTTTTCGCTCTGAATATTTATGCAAGAAATACATTGCAAATAGCAAAATATCCAATGCTCATGAATTTTTTAAAACGGATTAGTATTTACTATACATACTAGTATATGTAGTAAGGGCTAAAACAACCATTAACCATTGCCAATTCAGCTCAAACCCCCATTTTTAAATCGTTGCCAGAATCCCGAACTTTTGTGTCAAAGCACCGGGCATATATTTTTATTTTATTTGGACTGAAAACAATTCAATTATTATTACCCACGCTAATTGAATGGCATCCAATCTATGCTAATATATACATAATTTATGCATTTTTCCGAAATTTTGTTTTTCACCTCGTTGCTGTTGTTGTTGCTGCACATTTTCCATAAGTAAACCATAAAAGTTCCTCTGCTCCGGCCGCTTTTACCATTTCAATTTGTTTGTTGATTTCTTTTTTCGGCTCCAACCTCGTTTTTCTGTCTTTTTTTTTTTGTTGCGGTTGTTGTTTTGTGTATGTGGGAATTTACATTTTCGTTTTTGCGCAAAAATTTCACAAACTAATTGTATGTAAATATGTCAAATGTATGTCGTCAACACCTGCATGGTTGTGTGCGTGTGTGCCGGGATATCAGTGTGCTAGTGTGTGTGTGTTTGTATTGCATATTGACAATTTCATAAATGCGGTAACATTTTCAATTAAATATGCGCAGCCCCAGCAAACACAGCTGCACAAGTCGCCAAATACATGGCAAAATATATATACATACACACACACACATCCCAGAGTGTATAGTACATGCAGATAGATGCCCTGCCACGCCCCCACAAAAAAGCAACGCCTCAGCCCCCGAACCCTCCAACCACCTCCCCCTCTCACAGAGAGCCAGGCCATCAATCCTTGGAAAGTCGATTGATACGTACATATGTGCAGGTGTGCAACTTTTGGTCGGTTACAAATTGCAAATCAATCAATAAATAATTGAAATGAAAATCATTTTGCTGGTTTCAACTTATCTTCTGCAGACTCCCAGTCCCCAATCCCTCCATCCATATGTAGGAAGAGTACTCCCTCCCTACCCCCACCCACCCCACCCCATGCGTTCCGCTTCGGTTTGACTGCGTATGCAAATGGGCCAAATTGTGTACATCTATCACTGGGATCGCTCCGGAGCCCAAATCGAAATCGCCCAGACAGAACGGGCTGGGAAAAGGTAACATACAAAGCGGGAAAGTAGTGAAGGTGGGCCAGGTGGGGCAGGTGGGCGCAAAATGAAGTGTGAGTCCTTCGCCAGGTGTGTGGGATTAGTGAGAAACTAAATTGTAAAGTGCGTCGTCTCTCTCTCCCCCAAAAATAGATTGCCTACCGCTCTACTGGATACACAGATTTATTCGCAGAAATCAAATTTAAATAACATATGGAAGATCGATACAAGTATATGAAATCGAAAAAGAAAGAAAATATGTTTCAGTTATTTTTCCTCTCATTCGATAATTGCCTTTTCCATTTCTCATTTTTTAGAGATTTATTTTTGGGTATTATATTGTAATGAAAAGTACTTTTAAAAAATGGACATACAGTATTTTAAAAATCTCTTTTGATGCAAAATATTTACATTACAAAAATTGTAAAATATATATATTTTTTTAATTTTCTATACATTTTGTTTTATTCTTTATAGAAAGTATTTTAATTTAAACTTATTTTTTCCTTACTTCGCTAAGCAAAAGAATTTTAATTACAAATTTATTTTCGGGCCTCAAATTTTATTGATAAGTTTTTTTTAAAAATTCATTGACATATAGTTTTTTATTTATTATATTTAGGTTACGTCATTTTTAAAACATTTTGCTCTATTAAACGTAACTTATTTACTAAAAGAATATTAATTACAATTAATTTTCGAGCATTAAATTGTAATGAAAAGTACATTTAAAAATGTATAGAATTATATAGGGCTTTGAAGATTTTCAGCTTTTTGTCCTGAAAAACATTTACGTAACGTTACATATTTGTAAATAATTAAACTATTTATTATTTAACTAGTTTAATTTAAAAATATTTCTTCCACGCTTCGATCAGCAAAATAATAATAATGATGGAAACAAATTCAGTTGGTCCGTAAAAATTGCAATATTATTTTCGTTGACTAGCCAATTTTGCGAAAGAATTTCATTCATTGGCTCTTTGAGTTAATGCTTTTCTTTCCCATCCGAAATGTTTGTCATTTTCAATTTGAAATTCTGTCAATATTTCGGCAGCTGCTGGAGAGAGAGGATGCAGCAGCAACCGAGGGTGCTACTTGGCGAATTTTTTTTTTTTTTGCCTGCGGAAAATTCGCTTAGCCAAGGCACTCCGGAGAATGCTGCTGCTCCATCTACGGGTTAAATTTAATTTCCAAAAGTTTCATTTTTGTTATTCCTTTTCTTGTCGCTGTTTTTCGGATTTTTTTCGTATTTTTTTGTTGTATTTTTTTGTTATTCGCGGCGCTTTGTTTTTGTCGTTATGCCAAAATCCCGCACAAATCCTTTGAGCTAGCACACGAACAGCTGCTTTTGGCCAGAGTCACGTTGTTGTTGCCGTCGCAGCTTTTGTTGTTTTAAGCGTTGCTGCTTTGGTTGCAGATTTACGCACCAACAAATCGTGCAATTTTATTCAGCAACAGAATAGGACGATATGTAGGGCAGGAAAAGGGATGGCCCAAGGGTCGCGACATTTTCAATTTCGCTGCTGCATTTTGGGATGCAGGCCACCCAAAAAAAGGTCTGACGGCCCACACACACTCTCATCGATCCGATCTTGATTGCGTTTTGTAAATACCAACACAAGCGGCCAGATACAGATACAGATACAGATACAGATACAACCGGAGCCGGAGCCAAGTCTCACCGCAGCGGCGACAATTCAATCAATTTGAACACCCCAGACAGCTCCAGAGTGGGCAGTTCTCAGCGGCTCCATGGACTGACCTCACTCGACCCGTTTAAGCTGCCTAAATTTTAACGATTGCTTTGGTTTAAAAATGTCACTTTCAGTATATGTCTCACACGATGTTTGAGGGGATATTCAGGGAAAATTGAAAATTATGGAAATATATTTTTTCAAAATTAACCCACAAGTTAATATACTCATTTTGATTATAAATTCATAATAATTATGTTTCAACATCGATATAGAATGGAGTTTTTAATTTTTTTATTAAGTATTATATTTTCTAAAAAATATATTCGAAGCAATCAAATATTATTAACATATTTTATTCTGCATTTTAGCTAACATCTGAGCTAACATAGAGGGGTAATAAAAAGGGATGATCAAATTTATGATGTCTACAACATATTACATAACAAATTTATTAGCTAATTAAAATATTTCCTCCATTAAGTAAAAGATAGAATATCTGTATGGCAATTTTAATCTAGGGCTATTAATGAAATTGCGCATGCAATATATTCTCCAGCATCTGCAATTTGAGGGCTCGAAACACTTTTTTAATTTCTAAATAAACTTTGCGGTTTTGTGAAGGAGCCCATGCTGGTGTCGGCGTGTCAGGAGCAGGACCTTCACCGCACCGCACCGCACCAGGCCAGGCCAGACCCAGCCACAGCCTTCAAATCTAAATAAAGCCGAAAAATAACCCCAGAAAACCCTTCAGCCGAACTTTTCCCACTTGCTGCAGCGCAAATGAAGTGCCACATGAGTGAATGCGAGAGTGAGTGTACTATAAGTGCATGCGAGTGTGATTGTGCAAGTGTTTTTATTAAAACCAAATGACAAAGTTTTCCCTCGAACAGAAGCCGGCGCTTCCACACAGCCGGTGGAACTGGTGGAGCTGGTGGAGCTGGAGCTGGTGGAGAACCCAACAACGTCAACAACAGCCAAAAGCTAATTTACACTTTTGTTGTTTCGGCTACTTTATGCTCGTAAGCGCGAATGTGTGTGCCCGCCTCCTCCTCCTGCTCCTCCTGCCCCATATATCCCCCCTCCAACTCTATACCGCCATAATGGAAAAACTATTTTGCGAGGAACAAATGTTGTCAAAAAATTTGTGAATGCTAAAAAACAGTCAACACACAGAGGCAAGTGAATGTGAATGTGCAGGGTATGGTTCGTGGAAAGCCGAAAAACTGGAGAAAAAACAAAAAAATAAAATAAAATGGAAAAAGCAAATCAAATGTGTGAACTTTAACACTATTTACCGCCCAAAAGAGTGTGCAACGGAAAAAGTTTATTCATTTAGCTCAACGAGCACAGAAGGCAGCAGCCAACCAACCAACAATCCCCCTCAACCCTCATCCCTCAACCGCCCCTCCCTCCCCCCTCCCTTGTGACCAGACACAAGCACTTGCCACGCCCCCTATTCAACTCTTTCCACTTGAGGCTTGGAGCGTTTCGAGCTCATTTGGCTCACAAGTGGTATCAATTCAAATTACTCGGGTCGTGTGAGCTCATTAGAAAGGATACAAGCCCAAGCACAGATACACTGTACAGTGGGATCTAGTGATATAGTACAAAAGATACTATTCCAACCTGCGACAAACACGGCACGGACTCAATGTCTGGTCTAATGAGGTTCAAGGCTTTAGCCGGCATAAGTAAATGAGGCGTGGCCTCTAATTGATTCCCATTAACGAGAGCCAATGCCAAACTTGGTATACAAATTATAGGCCAAAGGTTGGCAGGTTGGCATTGCTAGAAAAACTCTGCCTCCGAAAAAATATTTGTATTTCAATGGAACAATTTATTAATCACTTAATAATTATTAGTAGTAATTGCAGGACTTACCCCTTTAACTATCACTTGTTTTGACACAATATAATTAACATTCTCTCAAATTATTTCGTTCAATATGAAGTATGCTGAAATCGATTACGGATTTGGATATAAGTATTATATTGGATTTCAAACGTTATTTGGGTTAGATTGCAAGCTTTTAAAAATTTCCAAAGCCCTGCCTCATTAAAAATATATATAATTTAAAGAAACAATTTTTCAATCATTAAATAAAATAAATAATTAAGCTTAGTTCATCATGAAAATTCCATTCTTTTAGATTTTATCCTTAAGCATTCTACGAGTATATTTACAAAAACGTCTGCCTTTATTAATATTTCAATGAAACAATATTTCAATAATTAACTAATTAATAATACTAATTGCAGGATATAAACCTTTAACTATCAATTGTTTTGGCACAATATAATTTTATTATCTCAGATTATGTTCTTTAATATGCCGCAGGCAGATCCCTAATTAGGATTTGGCTATACAATATTCTTTTATTTCTCTCAGATTATGTCCTTTTAGGATCTCAAAATAAGCAAAACCAATCTTTTTTGAAGTTTTTGTTTGTTTAAACGAATGGGTATCTAAAATCAATTTAGTTTTTTTGTCGTATAAGCAATTCCCTATGCTGGTCTAGCTCCCGCTCCTTGGACTTTTAGTTTTCCTATACTATACTATACTATACTGTATATATTCATTCAAAAACGTGTCGGCGACAGTGGTCCTGTGGTCAGGGTTGAGGTTGACACCCTGCCAGCGGTGGACAATTTATGTGTATGTGAGTGGACAAGAAAACTAGCCGCCACCTAGGGACCTACGAAAAAATCAGGGAAAAAGCTGCTGGAGGGACAGGACAGAATGTAAAAAGAGAGCCTGGTCCCCGTGGAAGTGGCTCGAAAAAAACGCGAAAATCTGCGGCCAGTGGCCATGTGGGTGAGGAACTCTTTTCAATTTTTTGGCTGCCGGTTAAATTGGTTGAGGTGTGGGTTGTCCGTAGTTATTTTGGTACTTTTCGCCATTCTGATTCAACTCGCTTGGGTTAATTGTTTTTATTTCGCTAACTCGCAGCGACTTACCCGGGAGCGTGAAAAATTCAACAATATGAAACACACAGAGCACAAACTCTCACAGAGCTTTGAATAACTTTCAGCAGCCACAAAATATTGGCTTAACGTGCCGGGCGTTATATTTTCGGGGTGCCTGTTACTACCAACTGCAACCAAAAAAAAAACAGGGCAAACAAGTGAAATAAAAGTGAGAAAAAATAGGAAAAGACCCGTGGCTAAGCCAGAACATGCGGTGTGGCCAAAAGAAAAACCGCGGTCGGTCCTCCTAACCGGTTTTTTTTTTTCCACCCGGACAAAGCGACAACCATGACGATGATGGCGCCCAAGTTCATTTGCAGTTTTTCTTCTTTCTGAGCCAAGTACAACAGAAATTATGTTTAGGCTTCGGGTATTCGCGAACGCGAAGGTTCATTCTAATGGCAAAAAGTTATGAATGGAGCGGATTGTGAATGATGAATGATGTGGAACTCAGACTGATCCAAAGCCAATAGGTCAACAAACCAGGGATTCGCCGGATGATAAATGCGAAAGATGTTTGATAAAAAAGATGTACTTATAAGTACCTTAAAGATATTTTACAGAACGATGGATATAAGGTAACCAAAAAATTATTCAAATAATTTGTCCTAGATTTGTAGTCAATAAATTCATAATTATTTAACATTTATATCTTTTTAAATGTTTTTAAAAATATCACTAATCTGTATAATATGTGAAACTGCTTCATCAGAATAGAGTTTTCCTTATTATTCTTTTGTTAAACATTTAAAGGTATCATAAATTGATGTATAATTAATTTTACATATTCCCATTAAGCTAATTAAATATATCAATTTACTTCAACATATTTTTGGGCAACGAAAAACTTTTGTAACTTAAGTATTAATTACATTTGTTGGCTGAACAAATCCAATTAAACAAAACGTGATATCAGTTGAAGTAGTTATTTAAATCTTTTTAACACGTTACCCCCTTTATTGACTTGAACGTATTTATTTTTTAACCCATTGTTGGTTTTTGATTGTCTTTTCCTATTTTTTGTTTTGTTTGATGCAGCGCAATTACACAGTCGCCTATGTAGTTAAAAAACCTTTTTTCTTACATTTTCTCGTTTTTTTTAACTTCTCCATTGCAATGGCAACATTTGTTGTTGTTGTTGTGGCTGTTGTTGTTGCACAATTCTCCCCCAGAGCGCATGTATTCCCTATAAATTTTTTACGATTTTATGCAATTGTATAGTTTGCAAAAGTTTGTTGCAGCTATTTTTCGGTGCCGCCGTCGTGGCATTGTTTTTAACAGAAACACCAGAAACAACAAAAGCGACTACAATGCACCAGTCGACCCGAGCCGAAGGGACACGCCCACTGCCCATCGGCCCAGGACCTCAACCCCCTTAGCCAGGACCCGCCACAAACGCGCCGAACAAATGAACTCGAATGTCCTTTATATGCGTTCAGTGTTTATTGTGCCATTTTCTATGCTTCTGTGTCCTAGGCTCTGCGCTAGAAAACTTGCCAACAATTTGTTGTAGTTGCCTCTGTTGGTAGTAATGTTATTGTTATTGTTGCTGTTTTGTTTTCGTTGTTTGCTGGCGAAATAAAAAACCACAAACAAAAACAAAAATACATCTTCAAGGCCCCACTGTTTGCACCGACCAACATCGATCCGTTTCGCAAAAGCTTTCGGATTAAATTCTACATAATTCATGGTGCTTCCTCCGTCTGCTCGAGAAAACGCACTAAAAATTCTAGACTTTAATGCGACCAAGTCCTCAGAAGTCCTGCAGAAGACTTCTGCAGGATGTTGGTGGAAAAGTTTTCGCACAAATGTCCTCCAATGTTTGCTGACAAAATGTCATTGCCTGAATGTTTCCAATTTGTTTTGCTTTCGGTGAA
The DNA here is from genome assembly GCA_021224005.1 of Drosophila setifemur. Classification (NCBI taxonomy): domain Eukaryota; kingdom Metazoa; phylum Arthropoda; class Insecta; order Diptera; family Drosophilidae; genus Drosophila; species Drosophila setifemur. The sequence continues at coordinate 6,322,800 of JAJJHY010003979.1, forward strand.
TGCCTTTATGAAATTCAATGTGGAGAGGGTTGTTCGGAAATCAAAAGTAATATTTACATTTATTTTTTAGATACCATATAAGCTAAAATATATATGAGTTCAAGCTGCTTTAATCGATTGAAGGTTGTTACAAGACATTACAGAATTCACAATTATTATTAATATAAGTCCTTGTTTTTAGTGAGTGATCAGGTATTTATTTGTCAATAAAATCAGTATTACAGAATTTATTTATTCATTTTAAACAAGAATTAATACATATTGCAATTTATATCTTTCTGAAATTCCAATGTTCCTTTATGAAAGTTCCTGCGAATTCTCTGTTTAAAGAAGTACACACTTATAGGTCTCAGTTTCATCCATCAATTAAATATTTCGCCGGATCAGCTATGTACGCGTGGTGGTGGTGGGGGGGAATATGCAATTTTTTTAAACCTTTATTAAGCAACTGCAATGCATCCGCTGGGGCATTATATTGGCAATGCAAGCCGCCCCTCCTCCACCATCTCCCCCTGCAGTTGTCACGGCTTCCTTTCATAGACAAATATTGCACTGGCAGATGCCCTGTGGCGGACCTTCTGCACTTTCCCCATGCACGGGCACGTACTTTTTTTTAACGCCGCTTTCAACGATCTGTGGAGCCCCAGTCCCCAGCTCCAGCCCCAGACCACACCCCAACCCCAACACCAGACCAAACCCAACCCCCAATCCCATCAGCGTCCCCCCTTTTTTTCACAGCATGGAAATGTCGCGGCTTTTGCTTTCCTCTGTTTTTATTCAGCTGATTTTTTTGTATTATTGTGCTTTTTGTTTTGCTGCACCGCTCTTGTATTGCTCTTGTGTCGTACTGTGTTGCAATGCACAGTGGCAGGAAATCATTTTATTTTATAAATTTAAAAAATAATACATTTACAAATATGTAATGCATTTCTGAATGCAGCAGCTTCCTTTGATGTTTAAATGCAACAATTTCTGTCTTTAAAGCTGAATACTTCATGTAATCGTAATTTCGCAGGAAAAAGAACGTTATTACATTTAAAAAATACAAAGGAAAGATACAATTAAGCTCGACCTTTAGATATATTTTAGTCCAATATAAAGTCTTGAAAATAACAAACCAATTAGTTGCATATTTTAAGGAGTTGGCTATCAACAGTCTTTTATACATATATTCTACCGAAAAATCAGGTTTAAAGACATTAAATAATTTAAGCTTGAATAAATGCTTCTCCCTCATGAATTTTAATTATTTTTAGTATGGTATTTCTTAATTAATTTGAAGTATTTTTCTAATATTACGATTTCATCCGGACTAATATAAAAGGCCAGTTCAGTGTGCGATGTTTTGCCATTGTTGCAGTTGTTGCTGTTTTTCATGGCGGTGGTCAGTTAAGGCTAGGGCTACGACTACGGCTGGCGGCTCCCGGTCCGGGTCCGGGTCCGTATCCAGCTCCGATGGCCGCGGAGGACCGTTCGGTTTATATTGAAAAATTTGAATGCTAGTAAAAAGTTTTAATTGTCGCCGCCACGGCTGTCACATGTTGGCCTGCATGGTTGGGTCATTTAAAAATGCCGCCACCATTGCCGCGGCTGCCTGTTATTGTTAACAATATTTTTCAATACAATTTTCCCTTGATTAAAATATGCAATGCACTTGTTTTCCGCCGGGGCATTCAGCGGGCCAATATTTATCCCCCTTACCCAATACCAATCTATAGTGGTTTAAAGTCGATCCATCCCCTTCCCCTTTCCCCCCAACCCTTTGGCTTACTTCTCTTCCCATTTCATTTGCTGGAGCATGTGCCAAGTGCAAGGCGCATTAAAATAAATTTATGTCTTTCGAATAAATCAGCAAGTCTTTTGCTCAATAAGTTTTCCGCATCCCGGGCTCCAGTGGCTCCAGTTTCGTGTTTCCAAAATAATTCGCGCCCTTTTTGTTTACTTTGTGCATTTATAATTTACACTCCCCTTGCCTTGTTGTTCTCCCTGCTTATCTCCCGGCTCAAAAAGTTCGAACTGGCTAAAAGTTTTTAATGAGCAACGACGTTGGACGTCATCGTCCTCACTGAAGGATGAAGCATCCTCCTCGCCTCTTTTCCTGCGAAAAGCACGCGAAATGCTTTCCCAAAATTTGTTGTGCATCTTCGCGAAATGTTGAAGTAAAATCGTGACAGGGAGGCGAAGGTGGAGGACAAACAATTATCAAAAGCTTTAACTTTACCAAGAAATGTTATATTTTAATCAAAACCTTATCCAATTATGTTTGAAGTCAGTAACCTTGTTCGGGAGGATTTTGGGAATTCCATGCTCTTAGTAAGAACGAAACATGAAAATCTTAATGTATTCTTATTATCCAACATTAAGTCATGCTTTATTTTGTTTCCAGTAATTACCTACACTTTCAATAATTTTATTTTTCTATCCCTTGCATTTGTTAAAATCCTAAACAAATTGCTTGGCTTCGATTCAAATCAATTTTCGCATTGATACTCCTAAAAGTGTCCAATTAGGGCTAGAATTTTGTTTTGAGCAGAACACTTTTTGTGATTCAAATGAAAATTGTATCAATCAAAATATTTTCAGCATGAGAAGAGCTTCCCAAACAAAGAAACACACAAATAAATCCCTCAAAGAGCTCTTGGCGTCCCAGTCATATTTGTTTTCAATTTGATACTGGTAAAAGTCGCCAATTAAGGTTGCAATTCTCGTTTGCAATCATTATATTTTCACAACAGCATTTCATTGTAGGAGCATTACATTTAAGTCATGAAAATATTCCCCTTTTCGAATTAGTTTTCACTTAAAGTAATTTCATTACTGGACTCATTTAAATAATTTTAAATTATTTTAAATTTATCTTTTGGTAAGTAAGAAGCTAAGAAAACACTGGAAAATATGGCCAAGGCTTCCAAATTATATTACTTAACATAGAAGCTACATTAAATCTTTTTTGAATTGAATTAAATCCTGTATAAAGTCCGGAAAACATTTTAAACAACATTTTAAGCAACTTAAACTGATTTTGTGAATAGAAACTTCCGTTCTAAATATTACTTCTAATATAAATACGTCTGGCTGCATAAAAGCGGGAATGCAACCTTTTTGGAGCAGGGCGAAGTGCATTCAATAGCAACCGCAGGTCAAGTGGCCGCCAAAGCGAAGCACATGTACTAAACAAAGTCCTCTCCCTTCCGCCTGGCTGCTCTTTTCAAGGATTCGTTCCGTTCACCCGAACAATTTTAGCACACACCCAGCTGCGCATGCGCAGGGAGTAAGTGGAAGTGGGAGTGGAAGTGGGAGTGAAAGTGGGTTTGGGTGGAGATGCGGGAAGGTGGCTAACTGGCACTTTGAGGGCATTACTGCACTGCAAGTCCTGAACCGCAATCTTCGTTTAGGCGAAATTTGCGGCATTTGTTCAAGGTGACGCCGACGACGACGACGACGTCTTTGTTGGCCGCCAGCAGGCAAATCTGTCAACAAATTGGCGGCGATTAGGCGCCAACTGCTCGCTCCCAGCCAGGAGACAGCCACGAGGCACTCCCACACAACACAAGAGATGGAAGTACCGGCCGCCGGCTAGCCAGCCTTCCAGCCAGCCGGCCCAGTTTGTTGGTCAACAATTTAGACATAATTTGAAAGCCTCGCTTCGTTCCACACGCAATGCGCTGGACGCGACCCGACGCGACGCTTACGCAATGGCCACATGTCCAAATTATGCATAATGACCCCGTCGGCAGGGGGAGGGGAGTTGGATTGGAGCAATGGCAATGGGGCTCAGGTAAACCGCCGGGTGTTAGATGGCCAGGGATTGTCCCAGTGCCCCACTCCCCCCCTTACCCCCTCATAAATTGGCATTAGTTTTTGGGCGTGGTGGCCATTTTTGTGTGCATCGACGCCGGTGGCAGTCATCGGCGGCTTAATAACTTTTATGCGTGTTTGCATATCGCTCGGGCATCGCGATTGATGGAAAATACACACCGTACATATGGAAAAACTCTTCCGCCCATTGCACCACAGGGAATTATGAAAAATTTGTTAGAAAAAGTCCATGGGTTAGAGATAACCGAAAAGATTGCAACGCGGAAAATTCGTTTAAAAATTGTAACCAATAAATTTCGATCGAATCGATTGGGTTCCCCCCTATCCCTACCAATCGCTTTGATCGCCAGTTTTCCGCGAAAGCAATCCATTTCGTAGTTAATAATGCCGTGACGAGTTAATTTACATACCTATAACTATACCTTTTATTAATGAACCCTGGGAATTAACGATATTTTCTATTCGAAAACATGTAATTACAGCAAATTGCTTGAATTTATTGATTCTAAGGAACATCAATGAAGGATGTTTAAGTAAAGGAATTTTATTCAATGTTATTATTATAAAATTTATAATTTATAGTTTAACTTTTTCGAAATGATAATAAGAGAACTTTAATAAAAATTATTAAATGTAAGTAATTAATACATCTTGAATTTCAGAAAATAAAAAATTGTTTTGTTTGTCTTATTTTTAATCAATTTGCTAGGTTAATTTTGGAGCAACTCAACACTACGAGTAAATAAATAAATTTGTAACTACGGGTTTACTTTGTTTTCCAGACATTAATTAAAGCCAACCATTTTAATGCTGTGTAGTAATAAAATGGTTCACCCTGCATCAAACATATTGAAATCGGAAGATAAAAAGATGACTGCATGAACATCATTGCAAAAAAGTATATACATATTTACAAAATAATTTTTTATTACGCAGATAAAGTAACGACAACCTAGTAGAGCTAATTATAAATGGATTTACTATGTTAGATTAAGAGCAACTCAACGATAAGAATAATTAAATTTATTTGAATTTACGGATAAACTTTCTCTATCAGACATACTTATTACAAACCATTTTTATGGTTTAAAGTAATATACGTAAATCAGCTTCGAAAATATTGAACTAAACTCGAAAAATCCCCTTACAAAGATGGCACCATGAACATCATTACAGAAAGTATATAGATACAAAATATTTTGTATTGCGCAGATAAAGCAACGACAAGCCCAGCATTCAAGAAAGGCTTTGAAATATATCGCGTGTTCCGCTTTATTCCCATTATTATTTCATGTATATTTATCACCATCATATATGGTACATATATGTAGTCCAACACCCAGCGAACCGTTTATGATGGAGCACATTGTGATGGGTGTATGCAAAGCAGATTATGTTAAACAACCCCAGGTGCATGTCACACCTGGGGATGGCGGGGGAGGGGGTGGTCCGTTTGATAAACAGGTAAACATGAGGGCAAATTAAGAAGAAAAATCAACGCAAATTTTATTATCGCATTTTGTAGTTGATTTGTTGCCAGCATCTAGCCAGCGTCAAGAGAATTTGTTTACTCATTACATTGTGGACAGGGACACGCACATCTGGGTGACACTGACAGCTGTAGTATATGCTATATACCATACATCGGATTATATTGTTATAGTGTTCGTTCGGATCACTTCTCGGGCACATTGCACTGCAGACAGTTCTCCATGGTGGCGGTGTAGTCCTCGATCTGGATGGTCGTCTCAAAGAAGTTGTAGCGCAAGTGGACCGCCGAGGTGGCTGCATCCAGAATCTGCTTTGGATTGGCATTCTCAGCTGTGGGGAGAAGGAAACGATTAGGCGGTATCAGAGGGATAACCTTAATGGGGGGGTGCTGCTGGCTGGCTGGGCAACTCCATTCGCTCTATCAAAATTGTCCACGCTTAAAAAGCCATTTCAAAAATAATTAAGCTAATTGCTCACTGTCTGCCCATGGACGTGGACATGACCGTGAGGGGGAAAAGCGCTTAAAACAACAACAAATCCATTGGGATAATTACCATCCAAGCCCACAAGTACACCTCCCCCCACCCCCCTCCCCAAAACACACACCCAACCACACACACAGCCGGATGGCAGGCAAACACATGCATCAGGGCAAACGGCGATTCGGTTTTGGCCTGGTCCGGTTGGGTTTGGATTTGCGTGTGGGTGTGGTTTGGATAAGGCCCGACCGAGTCAGTGCCTCGGGGGCTGGTACTCACCAATGGCCAAATGCGCAGATAGCGCCACTTTATTAATGCTCAGCGCCCAGATGCGCAAATTGTGCACCCTCTCGACGCCCTCGATGGCTTGGAATATCTGCAGGACCTCCGCGTAGTGCATGTAGTTCGGTGTTCCCTCCATCAGCACCTGGCAAGCAAAAGAAGTTCAGATTTAATCCCTTACCCAACAACAACTATATAAATTAGTGCTCGTAAATTGTTTCGGTTTATCGGTCCGCAAGCCAATTTAATGAAAATATTAAATTACTGCATGCAATTATATAAATCAACATGTCAATTAGAGCGCAAGTTTCAAATGCAATTATTTTTGGGATATCATAATTCGTAAATTTGGGATTCTTTGAATTCACCATTCACCAATTTCCATAATGCGGTAATAATTAAAATGTGTTGGAAAAATATTAAACAAATTTGTTGATAAAAATTAGAGTGTACAAGTTTTAAATAGTCTAATGAACCGGAATCGTTTTCGAAAAAAGGGTTCATTATGAAATGATATTTGAAATGCATATAGAATTATAAATAAATATTTAAAAAACGATTAATGAGTTGAATTGATTTAAGGAATTAAAATCAGATTTAACCCTCATTTAATCCTTGTGTAAAAAACCACTTAAAATAGCTTTTATTTGCTAAATTTAAACACTATTTTTAACCAGTTTTTACAACAACTTGACAATTTATAATTTATTTAATTTGTTTATAATTTATTTGTTTTCTTTTTTGGCATTTTACGTATAACACAAAAAACTTAAGATTTTTCAATAAATTCAATTTCCAAGAAAATGTTATAAATAAATTCAAAACATTTAAATTATATATTCAAAAATAAAACCATTTTCAACTCACCAGCAGGGCATCCTTCATGATCGTGAACGTGGTGAAGAGGACAATGATAGAGAAGACAAAGGTGCAAATGGGATCCACGATGGCATACTCCGGCCAGAAGAAGATCACTCCGGCGGCGACAAAGACCCCCACGCTCTGGATAACGTCGCCAATCACATGGATGAAGGCAGCCCGGACATTCATGTTGACGGCCTCCCGCCCAGCCGACCCGCCATGGTGATGGCTCCCGGGTGCGGTCTCCGCCAGGACGGCAGCAATTTCCAAATCCAGACTGGGCTCCACGAGCTTGGCATTCTGGTAGGAGTAGGTTTGGAGGCCGCTGCCTGGGAGCTCGGCATCTTCGGGGGCAAAGGCCACCCCGCCCTCAATCCGCTGGTTGGGCGATGCGGAGCAGGGCGTGGATGTGGAATTGGCATGGGAATGGGTATGGGCGGGTGTCTGTTTTTGCTTCTTGGCCTTCTTGGCCGAACCTCCGTGGCTGTGCCCATGACCACCACCCAGGCCATGCGAATGCCCATGCTGCAGCTGAACGCCCATTCTGGCCAAAAACGGGAGGAAGAGGAATTGAAAACGTTATCACAAATATTTAATATTCTTGAAAATGTTGCAAGCTATGTCGGGCCTGCTCTTCCCGACTACCCAACTGGCCAAAATCCCGTTCCTGGCTGGGCCACGTTAGCCTGGCCACAGTATGAAAACAAAAACGCACCCAAAAATGTTTTTTTTTTCGGTTTGGGCTTTGTTGCTGACACAGGAGCAGGAGCAGGGGCAAATGGCAGGGGCAGGGGCAGGGACAACGGTATGCGGGCAACGCTTTTGCATTGTTTGGCATTTTATTTCAGCATTTTAATGCACCAACAACAGTCGCACCGCACAGTCAAACAAACAAGCTCAGGTCACGCACAGTGACCCAAGTGCAAAGATACTTTAATCGAAAGGAGATGCAGTTTTAAGCTTTAAATTTATTAATCAAAATAGGATAGGATGTCAAGTAGATGGAGAGAAAATCTAAAATATATAGAGCAATATCAAAAATATATTGAATTAATTACCTAATTTTCCAGGAGCAATAATAATTTTTATTTTCTAATTACATTTATTATTCAAAATAGGAAAGGATGTCAATTAGATAGAAAGAAAATATGAGAAGGTAGTGAATATATAGAAGAATTTCAGAAATATACTATACTATGTAATTTAAAAAGAAACAAAAAGAATAAATAAACATTTATTCAAAATAAATATCATTTAAATTGCATTCCATAAAGAAAAACTTACTTTAAACAAAATCAAGAAACATATGAGATTAATATAAAAAGAATTTTTCAACCATATGAAAACTATTTGCAGTTTGTAGGTGTAGCAGTTATCTGCTTAAGTTAATAAACAAAATAATCGACATGTAAGGTAAATATATAAAATGGATTTATAAACCATATACAAACTGTTTGTTGCAGTTATAACAAGGTGTTATTCAATGGACCATAAGAATAATATAGATAATATATTGGTAAATATAGATAAATATCAGGAATTTACAATAAGGTTATCTTAAAAAAAATACTAACTTAAATTAACAACTCTTTGAAGATACGATATTTAATCGATTATAGAAAGCACAAATATATTGGAGAAACATATAAGATAAAAACATAAAATCCATTAATAAACCACATACAAACTATTTGTAGCAGTTCCCAGCTCAATTATAACAATGTTTTTTTCAATGGTCCATTAGAAAAATTAATATTTCACTATGCTGAATACTGTTTTAATTTTTTGTGTTGCACTCATTTTTAGCAAACCCCTTAGAAAGGTAGAATGTATATGTTTTGCAGTCATTTCCATAAATCAATTAAATTTTTCTTTGGAAAATAAATAATTTTAGGCACTGTTCTGGACACAGCACCCTCCTCCACCCCAGCCAAAACTGGTCAGTGTTCACTGTTAGGCTGCTCTGTGTACCGGAAGGTGTGTGCGAGTCCTGTGCGAGGGATCCTCTGAGCCGACCATCCAAACAAACCACTCCTGTCCGATTTCGACCTCAGGCCCATCTGGGCTGCTCCAGTTCAGTACGTCCGGACACATTGCCGCATGCAAATACAAATGTATTGTCGAAAATGGCAACCGGTTGACTAGCCCACCCCAATATCCTGAATCCCCCCCCAATCCCTGCCCCTGTCCCAGCCCCTGTCCCAATCCCAGTCTGCACGGGGCATGCATCAGGCAGTTAATAGCTCGGCACATTGACTTTTTATTCATTTTAAATGCTCCGACATTGCAGATTTATGGCTTTTCTATTTGGGGAAAAAGGCCATGGTCGACCAACCGACATACCAACGGGGCGGACAATGGACGGAACCGATTGCTCCTCCGTTTGTTCCTCTCCCCCTCCTCACTCCCTCTCCGTTGGCCGCCGCCGGCTGCACTTAGTCGGCTTTTGGGCGAAACAATGCAGTGCCCGGGCATCAATAAATAAACTCGCATAAATTACGCACAACCATTGGCAGGACCAAAAAACAAAACAGGACACGGGGGGGTGCAACCACGGCTAAGAGCCTGAGACTCAGTAGGAAAGTTTTCGATTTGCTGCTAATTGACGAACCGCCTTCTGCCAACTTAAATACAATTCTATTCTTTTAACAAATATGTTACTTAAAGTTAATGGAGTTATTAATATGTATGCATACCTAAGCGAATAAATAAAGTTGTAGTATTTATTATATAAAATAAGGAAGATTTTAAGGAAGATTTTCATCCACACCTCTTTAAATGAATAACATGCAAAGTTAATTAAAAATCTTTATACACATTAAAATCTAATATA
>JAJJHY010003979.1:6332587-6450769 GCA_021224005.1 Drosophila setifemur
ACATGAACTAAATCCAAAGAAACTAGCCATCCAATACAATTATGCGTAACAAATAAGTTTTGAAAAGTATTGTAAAAGCAGCAAACTGAAAACATTGCGCAAATAAAACTGAACTTTTTAATTTAAATCCAGTCGTCAAAGTTTGAATTGGCTTAGTCAGAAAAGTTAATTAGCATTAAATTCAGATCATTTTAAGAGAACAAGTTAAGCTCGACGGCATTAAAAATAAGCCCGAACAAAATGCTGTAAAAATGAAAGGCTACAAATGCTGAATTATAAAATAACAACGGACAACTTTTAATTAGGAGAACAGATTTAAAATAAATGCTTTATTTATGCAAATGTCCAAAAGATAGTGGTGCAATCAAATGTTGAATCAAAATTTAATAGTGAAATATATAAAACTATACATTAGTTCGAGGAGTGAAAGGACTTTTATTAAATTGAATCGCTCTCTCTATCTCTCTCCCCGACGTATCTTAAATATACATTAGCCAAAAATGTTTCGGTAAAGGATTTTTATGAGTTTTTTATTCCCTTTATTCCGGTGCGACTGTCTTAGGACACTCTGCAGGACGAATAAATACCAGCACTCGGTTGTAAAATGCGCGTTAAGACGGGCGCAATAAACGGATCCTGTTGTCGTTATCCTTGGGCTTGCCGTCTTGGTGCCGGTCCTGGTTCTGGTCGTGGTCGTGGACCAACCTCATCCTTGTTCCTGGGACGACAGCTTAACGAGCTGCTCATCCGGGTGACAGATCAGACCACACCAGACCAGGACCACGAGAGCTCCCAGCATGCCCCGAGACATCCTTAGTGCCTGCAAATCCTGGCAACAGTCACATACGCGACCAGGACCCAGCCAACCAAGCCAAGCGAATCCAAGGCGAGCTGAGTCAAGATATGCGCTAATATTTATGTTCCTGTCAATTAAATCAGGACATGGCATATACGCCACACAGCCGGGAGGAGCTCCCTCCCCGCTTCCACACTCTCCCTCTCTCTCTATCTGCCCCGTGGCTCTCCGCTGGGTCGCAGGTCCCGGTCCTGGTGCTGGTGCTGGTCCTGGAACCGAGTCCTGGTGTTGTCATGGCTGCTGTCGTTTGTTGGCCACTAACGAGGCGAGTAAAGATGCCGCAAAATCAAGGGGAAATGCTTCATTGCGCGCTACAAATTACAGCGACACAGTTGGAACAACAATGCCGGGTAAAATCGGGACTGAGATTGGGTGGAGGAGGAGGAGGAGGAGGAGATGGAGGTGGCTCTGATGGTGGGGCAATGTCGCTCGCATTGGCATTTTTTGCGCTCGAGGACACACTCGCACACACACATGCCAGGAGGTGGAGGAGGGGGGGAGATTGGCCGGGGTAATGCCTCGGCAATCGGATGTTCAAAGTCGAAAAGCGTATGTGCTCGGCATGGAATCCCTGGCACCACCACCACCACCACCACAGAGCACCATCACTGACCACGTGGCCGGGCTACGGGAATCGGTAGAGGATTCATAGAAGCCACCAACCAGTGCTGGCAGTTTTGTGGATCATAAAAAGGGAAATTTGAGTTGGCAAAAATTAAAAATGAAATTACTCTGCTTTATGTTTTAGCCAAGTGTTTTAGCGAAGTCAGCATATAAAAATATTAATAGTTTTATGAACACTTTCGAATTTTCACCTGTCCTTCGTTTGGAATATGCATTTTTTATCGCTATTTTTTTTACACTTCTGTATGTGCATTAAAAAATACATTTCTTAAAGGAAAATATATATACTCCTAAGCTTTGAGTTCCCCAATTTGGTAAATTGTTTTGATTCCATCATGCTTATTTCGCAACACTACCTCCTGAAAGTGGAGCTGGAGCTGGATCCGTGCAATTTATTTAGTGCCCATCAACGCGCTGCCCCATTGGAAGCCACCACTTTTCCTTGCTCCTTGCTACTTTCTTCTTGCTCCTTTCTCATCACCGTTTATATTTATTTGCTCCTTGTTTTTCTTTCTCTGGCGTCTCCTATTTTTTTGCTGTTTGACAAATTATGGCCACATTTGGCCTGGTAACTTCTTCGAACCGAGCCGGCTGGGCCATCACAGCGTGGTCTTAAGAAATTGAAAATGAAATTGAGTTGTCAGGCTAACAAGCTTTTGGCTAGCTTCGTTCTCAAGTGGATGGCCAGAGTGGAGAAAAAACGGAGGACAGACGACCAGGCTCAATATTCACATATAGTAGTGGCCACTATGTTTCGAACGAGTCTTAAATATGATGTGAGGGAAGCAAATACATGATATAAATTTGTTAGAAATAATGATGGATATATATTAGACAAAAAACGTTGGACCTAGGGGCAATGAACATGTTTTTAAAAATAGCCCATTATAAGTCAGTGAAGGAAAAAGTTTAATACGATATAAATTGGGAAATATTACAATTTAAATGTCAATTAGGAATACAAATTGCATTAAATTATTATACATAATTTCTGTATTATGAACAAGACCAGATATTTTATTCAATATTAAATAATTTTTAATTTAAAATTTGACCATTTTAAGCACTCGAAAACATACTTTGCTCCGTATCAAATTTATTTGATTGCTTTAAAGAAAAACTCTGTTGTGCATTCATCCATCTGTCCTAACTGCCATTCCCATTGCTAAGCGCCTTCATCTCCACACTCTGGTTGTAATTGCTTTAGCACCTCTTCACTGCCCCACCAACCTGCCCCCGATTCCCGCCATTAGAATCCTCTCATATTTCACTGGCATTTGCTTTCGCTAATGTCCCACTTGCAGTTTAAGGTCAGGCTTTATGAGAGTTCGGGAGTGTGTGTGTGTGTGGGTGTGGGTGTGTGTTTGGGTGTGTGTGTATGTACATGGGTGTGTGTGTGCATGTACATGGGTGTGCGTACAGTGAAATCTAAGTGAAATGCTCCCAAGCAATAAATTACAGATTCTAACAATGTGCATTATATTTTATAGAAAATCCCGAAAAGTCCAATTGAAATACGTTATATTAAATTGTTTTTCAATAATAATATATAATGCTTTATATTTATTAGTCTATTAGTCAAAATGTCTCCAAATATCTGAAAGATGTGCTTAATAAATAAGCAATGACTCTTGAATGATGCACTGGCATTTGAATGTGGTAAGCTAAATCTATGTAAATCTAATTAAAGGAATAAAATTATGAACCAACAAAATTCTGTCTAAACTAGTTTTGCAACAAAATAACTTGATTTTTTTATAATTGTAATATGCCTTAATATCTAAACAATTTTTCCTAAAATATTAAAAAAATTTCTAGGATTTTAACGAATTTAAACCTAGAAAAGGTTAGTCAATAAATGAATTGTAATAAGGCCAACAAAGTTTTGTATACATTTTAAATTGTTTAGCAATGTTTGCATTGAATTTACTTGAAATTTTAATATGGCTGAATATCTGAATAAGCCAATCTAAATTTAGGAAAGAAAAAGCAAAAAGGCTGAAAAAAATATTCCTGGAAAATCTATTTTTAGCCAAATTGTAAAAGGTTATTTAAGCATTTAATGAAGGCCCAAAAAAAAGAGGATTCCATCGGATGAATTTCCACAGTACTTCAGTTCTTTCACTCTCTCTTTCTGGTTCTGTTCCCCCTCTCTCCATCCTCTCCTCCACTGGCTTGGCCGCTGCTTTGGCAGTCCTAGCCCTAATGGGCGTTTTAACGATGTGAAGTCGACGGACGTCGTTGGCGCCACTCAAAAGTTAACCCAACAACAAAAACAACAAGAACGCACAAAGCAACCGGAAACTTCTGTGCGTGTGTGTGTGTGTGTGTTTGTGTATGTGTGGGAGTGTTTCCCTGCTATATTCGGCATTGTGCTAATTGAACTAAAAACTCGCAAAAAAATGTATAAAATAAAATACAACAAAACCAGAAAACCAGCACTCACAAGACTAAATGAAACTAAGTGAAAAGCCTTCAATAACAGCGAGAGAGAGAGAAAGAAAGAGAGAGTAAGAGAGAGAGAGCGAATAGCTCGCACTAAAATTTGAGACTAACAGTAAACTGGTTCGCAAAATCGCATAACGGTAAAAGCGGGCCATTTAATTTCGTTGTTCGAACACAGGTTGCTAAAATCCAGAAGAGAAAATGGCGTAGTAAAATATCTAACGGAAGAGGAAGAAGCTATAGCCGAAGGAGAAGTTGCAGGAGCTGCAGCATTGACTTGACCTAACTTCCGACTTTTATGGCAGCTTCCAAAGATGGCCTTAACCAACGCTACTCCTCCCCACTCTCCCCCAGAAATCTTGGCCGCATCGCCTGTAAGCCAGGAGAGTTGCTTCTGCTGCACGTTTTTCACAATCAATTCACGTAATCAAACAATTCAAGTGGCAAACACTGAAAATGCCAACGTCAACTGGAACATTTTTGCGCTACCCAAACGCCCAGCCACCCAACTACCAATAACAACAAGAACAACAACAAGGAGGTTGATTTTGGCCAAGAGTAGGGAAGGGCTACACACACATTACGTGTATGTGTGTGTGTGTTTGTGTGTGTCAGGGTAAGGTGCCGCTCAGCTCGCCATTGAACGTTGCGATTTATGCGCCAAAAACTATGCTTCGACAGCCACATGAATGAGCATCAACGGGTTGCAGAGACGTAGGTGGCGCAAAAGGGGGCGGCGATAGGGGATAGGGGAGCAGAGTGTGGCATGCTTGCAGGTGCTGCACTCCACGAAATCAAAACAAGTGGAGCGATTAACAAACTTTGGAACGACCCCAGAATACCCTTTAAAACTTGTTAAATTTAAATGAATAAATATTATACTCAAGATGCTGTGGATGTAAAGATGTAAATTGGTTTTAGTCAGAAATTATTTACTACTACTTTATTTTTAATACAATTTTTTTTTCAATCTGATTGAATTACATATTTTATACGACAAAATATATTTTGAAAATTTTATATTGTAAAAATGTTAATACTTAAAAACATTCAGGTACATTTCAAGTGCTTGAATAAAATATAGGAAACCAAATATATTTATAATATAATAAAATACTAAATAACAAAAAAAACAGACTAAAATAGAAAACGAAAAATAATAATTAAGTAATTAATATGCATTCAAATAAATATTCAATTATTGCTAGTAATGTAATAATAATTTAAAAAGATTGTAAGTTCAAAATGTGTTTCCTAATTCAAAGAAGGGCTAAAACTGGTATAAAAGTAACCAAAAATGTTATTTGAAAACTTTATCCAATTGCCAATATAAATTTTTAAAGACAAAGTTCTTAAAAAAAAAATGCGTAAAAGTAACCAAGAAATGCTAGAATATTATTTGTAAAAAGTCGTGGCAACTGTGTAGACACAAAAGCAATTGGTAAATTGAAATTGAATTAAATAAGGCGTTAAACTTTTCCTGCCTCGATTTATTTTTAGCTTTTCAATGTGAAATTAAATCCGACGGTATGGGACTCCTCTCTTCTCCCCATTGGCAACCGCTTCCTTCGGACATTATCGAAGCCCGTTTCGATGGCATGCTACCCCATCCCGCCTAGAGAATTCCCCACCTTTGGGGCTGGCCAACACAAACACAAGCAAACTCCTCGTCGACGTCGCTTTTTGGCTTTTGTTGACGCAGGGAGAAAAATAGAAAATAGAAGGAGAAAAAAGCAAAGAAATGGAACGAGAAGAAATTCTAAACTTGTGGAAAAAGTTGTCGCTAAAATGTGGAGAAAGTTGCCGCAACAACTGGCGGATACGTAAGGGAATGCCAGCCGGGAATGGCCATGTGAATGGGCATAGGTATGGGTTTGGGAATGGGAATGCAGCTCTGACCCATTTGTTGGCCCGGTCCAAGCCCGGGACAAGTTGATTGCGGCAATTGCAATTGGAAAACTGCCCAAGGGAAAACAGCAGAAAAACTTTGCAGTCACACGAACAGACAACCCTTCGGAGTGACGTCCCCAGACACATTGCACCGCCATCGAAGATCTGCATATTGGGCGATGTGCGTATGTTTAGTACTTACATGACGTTCACCAATATGGCCAGGCCCGATGTGATCAGCATGATCTTGGCATTAACGTCGTAGTCCCCGTTAACGAGGCGTCCGATGGCCAGCCACACGAGAATGCCAGTGATGACCCAGATCATGAAGACGGAGGCCAAGGCGCCAATGACCTCGGCCCGATACCAGCCGAAGGACATCCTGTCAAAGATAAAGGAGAGAGTGAGATAAATTAATAAAAGGTTTACGTGAAGGTAGGCAAAGTTAATGAGAGGGAAATAAAATAAAACTTAGACTCGGTACTCCGATAAAGTCGGAAAACTTATAGTTTTCTCTGCGGCGGATAATTTATGTATATAACTGAAAGTTGAATTTAAAGTGACTTCTTATTTAAGTCTATTTAATATGACATCTTTCTTGAATAATTTACAAAATCCTGTTTAAAATCATGGCTAATCCAACAACGATAAATATTATATCATTCCAGGGTATTACCAATTCCCAAGGTATCAATATATTTAAAGCAACATTTATTCATCAATATTATAACATTTTAATCTCCTGAAATCGAATACTAAAACTGTTATCCAATTTCACTCTTTTCTTCACGAAATGAAGACACTTCAATAAATATTGATTTATCCAAGAGAAAAGATTAAATTAATTTTAAAATCTGTTGAATTCAATTCGCACTTGCAACATATACATACGTTTTGCATTTAATTCGTCTGTCAAATTGAAAGGCTTTGAATGCTGAACCCAGTCAGAAAGATAATTCCCCCATCTTCGATATAAACCCCTGAGCAAAACACTGTCAAAAGCTAAGCTTCTCAACCGCACAACGAAACACAAATTGATGTTGACGTGAAGAATGAAGGAGGAGTTTGTTTCTGGGGGGGATGTTAAAAATTAACATGAGCTGATAAATGTGACCAAAATTTGTCAAATGCTGTTTTAATTTCAGTCCCACAGGTTTGTTCTTTTTCGGGGGCGCGGTCTCTCCCCCAGATGATAATTTTCGGGGGGCCAAAATGAACACCTGGAGTGGAATTGGAGAAGCCTGGGGGGGGAAGTGTTTCTGTACAGGTATTTCCCTAATGTAATGAGCGTTTTGCATGTGCGTCCCTTCGCTAATTTTTTGTATATTATTTTTTTTTCGGTTGGGTCAAAGTCAACACCCGAACGACGTCGACCAAGTCGAGGGTCGTTCAATTAAAGCCCAACCCAGGCCAGACCAGACCAGACCAGGCCAGGCCAGACCAGAAAACAAGCCATGCCGCATCAGAGCAAACCAGACCAAGTTGGTCATGCTCGTTCCAACCGACCCACAGGTAACCGACAGGTGGGAAGTGGGAGCTGAGGGCTGGGAGCTGAGAGGAGGGGCTGCTACCACTCTCGTTATAAAATTGAAATAATGGCAAAAGGCAACAATTTTGCCAGCCTGCTAACTAATGCGATGCCAGAAGGCAGCAGGCAGCTACAGCAACGAATGTCTCGCCATAATAATACAATTTAATTTCCAGCAAACATCCGTCCTGCCCCAAGTCCTCCTCTCTCTACCCCAGATTGTGTCAATGTATGGTGGAGCCTTCTATATATATATATATATATATGTGTGTGTATAAACAAATATATACGTTAGTTGGGGCCTTGCAGTTGGCGTTGCAAGTGCAGCCATTTGCTTAATGACCGCCTGCTGCTGTCGGTCCGCCCCCTCGAACCCCGCACCACCCACCTCCTCCTTCGTCCTTCGTCCTGTTCCGTCCCCAACAGAGCAGCAGCAACATCGCTACCTCAATAGCGGTTCCGAGTACACTGGGCCCGTGTTGTATAATTAAAAGAAAGTAGTCAAAACACTCAATTGAGATTAGCGATAATACAATATTCGAGTGGGAAATTGAAAAATAAAACTTACATAGTTTGATCGCATCGGAGCAAGGTGATCGTATAATTAAGTGTATTAAATAATTGCGAAGGAAAACTCTATTTGTATTAGTTATATTAGTATATTAACTAAGGCCGTAATAGAAGACACGCTATATTATTTATAAGCTGCTAAAAATAATATTTATAACTCATTTCATGATGTTTCTCAACAAATTATTGGTAAGAAACTAGAAAAATGGGTTTACAAAGACTTCTAAAAATCAATTATTCGATTAATTTTTAGACCCTGTACCCAAAGGGTAAAGGGTATATTAAGTTTGTGCAAATGTATGTAACAGGCAGAAGGAGGCGTGGCAGACCACACAAAGTATATATATTCTTGATCAGCATGACGAGCTGAGTCGATATAGCCATGTCCGTCTGTCCGTCTGTCCGTCTGTCCGTCTGTCCGTCTGTCCGTCTGTCCGTCCGTCCGTCCGTCCGTCCGGATGAACACACGGATCTCAGCAACTGTAAGAGCTAGAAGAACCGTATTACCAAAGTAGATTCTTCTAATACTGAGTAAATTAGAGTTTATTTTTTTAAGTCGGTGCCACGCCCACCGCCCCCGCAATTTGTATTTGAATTTTTGCACTGCCCTGCACTGCACAATTTTCAAGCTAAAATTTTTTTAAAAATACACATGCAATTGGAGCATAGATTTCTACCGATCCTGAAAATTTCATCAAGATTGGTTAATTAGAAAGCGCACAATAAATACCTAAAGTTTACAGGCGATAAACACAAAAAATCTGTTTATTTGCGCAAACAAACGGTAAATCGCTTGCGTTCGGTGGTTGATTTTTCTCGGAAGTGCCGCTGCAACTGCTCTGCCTCTAGCTTTATATACATATGTATGAATGTGTATGTATATATGTATGTATGAATGTGAATCTTCAATATATTTATACTGTATTAGCTGTCGTTTCGCAAAGTTTGGGTTTGTCGAATGGTTACGACGTTCGACTTAAAACGCGAAGATCTTGGGTTCGAATCCCAGACCGGACTCGGTGTGAATATATATTTTTTTTGGTTTTTTTTTATTATGCCTAAAACCAAATTTGTACAGGGTCTGTAACAGTCGGGAAACTCGACTGTAACGTTCTTACTTGTTTAATAATAATAAGTGAAAAATCAGATAAATTTCTTTCCCCTCTTAGATTCAATATTAATATTTGTATTTAGTTATTTTCCATCTTATACATAATATTCCACTGTAGTTTAGTTTTCGCTCGTTTTGCATTTCGTTTTCTGCATTTGCCTTTGCAATTGTGCAAATGTGTTTTGTTTTGATAAATTAGGCTTGTCAACTTGGTAACGGCAGCACCAGCGCCAAAATGGGTGGTGGCCTGCACCAAAAGCTCCAAAAGAAGGTAGAAAGCTGCGAACCGCTATGGAACCAGGCCCAACCAGAAGGCCAGGCCCAAAGAGAGACGCATTCAACCAGACTGAGTCTGAGGCTGATGCTGAGGCTGGTACTAAGGCAGAGCCCTCGCCTCCATGCAACATGCAGCATGCACCAGCACACTCAAAAAATGGGTTTAAAATAATAGTAAACATTAATTCTTAAGATAAAAACAATGGTAATCTTCCTTACTAACTAGTTTAGGATTTATTAGAAGTTATTTTTTGGTCAAAGCTCAGAAACGAAATAGTTTCCTACTTCGATCAGATTAGAACTGTTCTCATAGAACCTCAAGGAAACGGTTTCATTCCGAGTATCTTAGTCATATTTAATCAAATATTTAATTGAATTTTTTAAATTAATTCCAGCTCAATACCTATCCTTCATTTGGATTTTAATTTAGAAAGTTTTTCCTAAACTTTTAAGGGGCGGATCAACATAATATCTACAAAATTTGCCTTGTTTTGGTTTGTATAATTGAGATGAATACAATTATGTAACTAAAATGATATAGTTGGTGGGTGCACATTTAATCGATAACTTAATTTTCGCAAGTGCAGTTCCCAAAGGGAACATCGAGAACAGAACAGAAACAGAAGCAACATCAACGCACACCGCCTAGGAGGAGTCTGAGTCCTGAGCCTGAGTCTGGTGGCAGGAGCGAAATTTACAAAATTACCATGCAACACGCTTGAAATTGCAAAAGTTTTTCATTATTCACTTTGTGGCTGCAGTCGAGTCTTCGAGTGAGTGAGATTTTTGCATGAATGAGCAGAACGTGCCGTTCGCCTCCCTTCCTCCCTCTCTCTAGTTGGGCACAAGATGGATGCCATGGCGGAGATGGGCTCGGCAAGGTGGAGTGGAGTGGGGTGGCGCATGGGGGCGTCGGTTCCAAAGACCAATTGAAAAATGTGCAACGGCCGAACGTATAGTACGTTGGTAGTTGGTAGTACGCAGAGGCAACAAAAGCCACCACAGACGCAGAAGGAGGCACTGAAAATTTGGAAACAGGCTTTTCGCCTAATTAGACGATGGCGATGGCGAATGGGGAAATGCAGACACTCGGGCTCCGGAATGCAGAATGCAGAATGGAGAATGCTGAATGCTGAATGCAGGAAGAATGGCCCCGTCGAGCGACAGAAATTATGGTGGCAGAGCAAACCCTATAAAAGTGGAATATAAATTGCAGAGCAATGCAAATGCACTAGTTTAGAGGGGGCAACTTTTATAAGATGCACTTTACAGCGAAATTGGGAAATAAACATGGGACGTTCAATTAAAACATTTGGAAACATTTTGCATTTCCATTTCCATCAAAAGTAATAGTTTATAATACTAGTATATCAAGACTGCTATTGATTAACTATTTAATAAATTAATGGGAATCAAAGCACTTAGGATTTCACTTTTAGGGATTTAGAGGAGAACATTTTTTACGGTAGTCTCCCTAGTTGGAATCAATTGTGTTAATAAATAAGAATTCCCATTACCTCTTTTTTTTTGTTAATATAATAGCAAAAGGCTCTATTACTCCAAGTTAAATAAAACAATTTAGATCTATCTTTATATGAAATATTAATTCATTTCGAAAGCATTTATCATTCGCCAAAATGAAATATGGTATATAAAACTAAAAGTGATAAATTCAAAAGAAGATTTTATAGTGAATTCAATTTAAACAGAATTTTATATTTTCCAAAATCTCATATTAAAAGTCACATTACGCAAAGCAAAAATATCATTTTACAGATCAGGCATTACTATAGGTATAAAGTGCTTCCTACTTTGTTTTCCCTACGGTGAGTCAAAAAATTTGTATTATTAAGAATCATCACTAATTTTACTTATTATTTCCAATAGTTTTTAGTTTAGTTTTCTAAGCCCATATTTAAATAATTTTTATCAGAATCAGAAGATATCTGCAAACAATGTCGCATTAAAATTTATCTTTTTTTCCACCAACTTAAACCATTACTCAACCATTTTCAATGTTCAATTAAAGGCTTAAAATAATCTTTTCTTTTGACACAGTGTTTTTTTCCAAGTAATCTTAGTAGACAAAATAATTATCGGAACCCACTGAAAGTTGCATTTTTTTACTTTATTTCCCCCAGCACGGTCACAGGACACCCAACTCTGTGATGGAGGGCAGTGCACACAAAACTTCTAGGATAACTTGGCAGGAGCAGGAGCCGGCAGTGACAAAAAAGCAATGCAGAAAAGATTGAAAGTTTACGTTTTATTGATTTCCCTTCCCGCCGAAGGACTTTCGGTAGTGTCTTCATTTGGCGCCCCGGACTGGGAGTACTTACCGTTGCGTAGATGGGCGTCCGGCAATCCAGATGGCAAACAACGAGATCATAAAACTGGCGAAATCGGTGAGCAAATGTGCGGCGTCTGTTGCGATGGCCAGACTGTTCGATAGGACGCCACCTGTTCCAGGGCGGGGGAGAGTAAATAAATGCGCAAAAAATTAACTCGACAATCTGTGGGAATTGTGGACGCTGATTGGGGGATGGAAGGGACACACCAGGAGGCGACAGAACAGCAGGGACAATCCCCCGGCTTTAGTTGGAAAACATTAAAAGGGAGGAGCGCTCTCAGTCGCTTACCCTTTCGCAACCCATTTTCCATTGGACAACAGACAGGGAACAACAATTTCGATTTGAAAACGAGTGAAGAAAAGTGCAAACGAGAGAGGCAAACAGAAAAAAAAAAGGAATCCCTTCCTCGGAAGGGACCGGGAATCTCCTCCCGCTGTCCCGCTTTCCCCCTTTCCGATCCGGGAATGGAACATTGTAGGTAATTGCAAAGCGATTAACGGCAACAGCCGTCGAAGTACCGACGACATCGTCGCCACTCGAAAATTAAATGTTTATTGTATAACCAACGGACCCGCCATAAATGGAGGAGGGTTGACAGCAGACAGTAAGCCCTTCCGGTCGCCATATTGTTGCACTTCCGGTCCTCAGTTTTTAATCGTCTCGTCGTCGTCTCCTTCGTGTCCCTTTTTACCTTTTATGCTGTTTTCCTCCTCTCCTTTTATTTTTTTTATTTGCTTCCCGCATTGTTTGACTTAACTTTTTTCCTCTGCTTTTCCTGCTCTTTTTTTATATTTTTTGTTTATTTGTTGGCTCAGAGATTCTCAGAGGTGAGCAAAATTAGTTTGGGAATTGCGGGGCAAAAAGGAATAGAAAAGGACTTAAACAGGGCCGTGTCCTTTGTCGAAAGATGCCTTTCGCAGACAGTCGAGAAAGGGACTTCCGCAGCATGAATATTAACTGGACTCACCCACAATTTCAGCAATCATGAAAACCAAACACAAAACGCTGGCAATGATCAGCTTTCGTCTTGCCTTTATGTCCACACCCTCGCTCCGGGCTCGATGGCAGTGATCCCGAACTGAAATGAAGGAGTAAGTGAAAAGACCATTAAATATACAAAAATATTTTGAAGAACAAAAATTCAAATTTTGCTTAAATCTAAAATATAAAAGCCATCTCTTCCCGGAATTTTCAATAATTTATATCGTCTTACATATTTAAGAAAAAGCTATGAAAATCAGCAATTGACAACATTTCCGATTATTCATTATTTAAATCTACTTATAAAATTATTAAATATTAAAAAATATCTTTTCAATGCTTGATAAATCATAGAAAAATAATAAAATAAGCTTACTGCTTATAGTAAGCATTACCAATGGAATTATACCTAATTGGGTTTGTTTTACAATTGCAAGTGCAATAAAAAGTTACATTTAAAAAAGTAACAATAGCTCGTTTTGAACAAAAGGACTTTAATTTCACTTATTACTTAACATAATTTTTTACCATTATTTGTATTGAGTTTCATGCATTATTTCCCTTTTATGTTTTGTCAGTCTTAACAAATTCCTCACTCCCAAAGTCCGGTTAATAAATTTCATAATATGCTTAAGCCCCGATTAAGAATATAAAGCAAAAACAATTTTTGTATTTCTGTACGAACGTGTTAAATTAACAATGTGGCGCTGCACACACGAGAAGCGCACTGAATCCCCCTTGGGGACGCCCGTATGCCCCCTACGCCCATCTGTTATGCCGTCGAGCGTGCAATACATATTTACAAAACAGGCATTTAAATTTATTTAACATGGTACGTGAATAATGACCACCAACGCTGCTCCAACTACTTGCCTGCCACGCCCCTCCCATATGGATTCGCTGTATCGCCCATTTCCGGGAGGTTCTCAGCTTGTTTTTTATGTTATATTTTCCTTTTGGTTTTATTCTTTTTCCCCTTCTTTTTTTTCGGTGTCAGTGACAGGCGAAAGTTGGTAGTAGTTGCTTGGCTTGGTTTGGTTCTCTGGTTGGTTGGTTGGTTCGCTGGGTGGGTCGGTTGGCTGGCCGGCTAGGAGCAGTCTATTAAATACTTTATTGCATTTGTCGCAGCCGTATTTCATGCTTTGTCATTTCCGCTGCATTTTCTTTGCACTTGCTCTGGTCGTTCCACTGGTCCACCCTCTCCTTAAATCCCACTCCTCAATTTTTCCCGCTCAGCTTTCCTTGTAGAGCAGCTTTTCATTGTTCGGTGCGGGACAACGGGTGGCAACAGGAGCGTTCGGAGGAAGGTGGCCCCACGAACATATATCCACCCATATATGTATGCTCCAGCATATGCTCCACTGCTCTGCATTTGGAAGCCATAGTGATGAGCTCGTGAAGGATTTTTCAATTTTCCCCAATTTGGGGAAGCCCTATATCGGATTTAATTAGGCTTTTAAATTTCTAAATTGTTAAGTGCTTAGCTTCAACAATGGGTTTGAATTTATAAATTAAAATAATTTTGTTGTCCACCTCAAAAAAAAAGTCTCCGAAATCTTAGTTGCAGAAAGTTAGTCGTCAGTTAGTTTTAGTTATTTAATTTTTACTAAAGTTTTTTTGGTGCAGAATTAAATTTACTCAATGTTTAAAGGCAACAAAAGCCTTTTATTTAAATCTTTTGTTTTATCCGATATTTTCATTATTGGTTTTTCGTGCGTGTTCCCCAAAAATGTGAAGGATCTCCCCTCTGAATTAAGCGCGGTTTCTTCATTTGAATCCAGCACAAGGCCACCGACGCCTGGTCTCCGTCTGCCGGCAACCTCTTCCTGCCTCTGCTCCTTCTCCTACCCCTGCTCCTGCCCCTCCTTCTACCCCTGACCCGGCTCCTCTCCTGCACCTGCTCCCGAATCTCTGCATCCTTCTCTGCCCGCGCACTCTCACCCGATGGTAGTAACAATGCCGGCAGCGAAATTAAATTCCTGTGCATAACCAAGACCCGGTAGTGGAGGAGCAACTGCGTTGCTGATGCAGTTGGCATTGGCGACGATTGCGGCACGTTGAAATCTCACCTATTAGACCCGCATCCAGTTTCGTTGCAGCAACTGCAGCATCCGCATCCGCAGCAGCAACAGCAACAGCAGGAGCAGCTGCAGCAGGAGCAGCTGAAGCAGATGAAGAGCTGAGCAAAGTGCAGCCAGCTGATGCATAAGAATCATCATATTCGCAATTTAAACAACTCCGATCCATCTGCATCTTTAATTGGTCGCCTTGGACCGCCGTTCGTCCTGTTTGTTTGCGCAGTGCGGAGAGCATGTTGGGGGGTTCCTGGCCTGCTTGGCGACATGGCGGATGGAGGTGGGGAGGGGCACATGGTGCCTTGGCATTCATTGATGTGCTTTTTCGCCTTCGCGTTCATTTCTTTCCTGCCATGGCAACAATTGTGCACTGCACTCGCACTCATTAATAATTAATGAGTGCCAGGAGGAGGGGCGACCCAAGTGTAGGCTTACGAGCATTAATTAAACAGAAATAAATCTGCGACAAGAGTCTTTCCATTATGTGCAAATATCATATTAAATCAAATAACTCGTATATGGCTACAAATACTTGTCAATCAAAACAGAAATGGGGACCATTAAAAGGGAAATATTTTATGCAGCTTCAATTTAAATGAAATTAAAAAATATTTTAATTGCATATTTTGTAAAGCATTTTTATTTCTCTATATAATATTACTTTACTTTTTACTTTACAGAACCTTTTCCAAAATCTAATACATTGCATTGATCTAAAAAAATTGAGCATGATAAATTATTAATGTATTCCATCTTGTAAAAATGTAGCTTGTAAAAAAATAAATTCAATTAATTTTTGAGATAATATTAACCTGTTTTAGATAATATTATATTATTTGAGTTGTTTTTAACAAAAGGGAAATGGCTTTTTCTATTCAAAATAGTTCAGATGAGCATTAAATTATTTGTTTTCAATAATAAAAGTTACTTTTTATTCTGCTAATATATTTTAACGTTCGTGTTACTGAATTAAAATAAAGATTATCCAAAATATGTATTTAATACATTTACCTTCTAAATATTTTTTAACCAACATACTTGTACCTATTTGTACTTCTTATTTGATTTAACCATTTTCATATAAATGTTTAATTTATTTTGGTTGACTAATATTGATTAATATGCCTTTTTCCAAATACCATTATATTCTATCTTTGAGTTACATAATTGAATTCGAATCTCCTTTCGCCTATTATTCGATGCTCTCCCCTGTTTATGCAATCCACCTTGCTCATTATCAAGTTACCTCCGATTACTTCCGCCTCTTTGATCTTGCACACATCCATGGCCTGGCATGGAACCCAAACACGCTTCGATAACAATGTGGGCAGATCCGCTCATGGGCACAATGAGCAATAAGCAAACCTATTCAAACTGCTTGCCAATCCAGCAATCCAGTATTCCCTTTGCCAATGGAATTGGTCCCATCTGGACCGCGTTTAACGAACGACTAACTACGGCAACTAGCCGGCGCAAATCAAAGCAGCTGCAACGGAGCTGCACTTGGCTAGTCAGGCCAAGGTAGCTATCGGGCTATCTAATGGAAACTAGTAACTCAAACTATGATTGAGTGCACCCAGCGCCCCAAGATGATTACATAATGCAAATACTATATGTACCCATACCTATATCTATACCTATTCCAATAACTATGTGTACACATGCTCGGTTGTACATGTATATTGGCGGAAGCTCTCCGAGGCGACTTCACTTCGTCTCGAGTCTAGACACAAAATAATTTCATTTCGGGCTTGTTCGTCTGCCAATAAATCGAATCATCCTAAAAAAATGAGGAAATATACCTAAATAAGATTTTATTATTCCTTATTTTCGACTAGAAGATGCCCACTAAAAGATTTACTGATATAAATAAGTATATTTGCAACCGAACTGGAAAAACTCTTATTCTGATTAATCTTCAACAACTTAGAGGCAACTCAATGAGTTCATGTAGAGACCCCTAGTTCATTCTGATCTAGGGTATTCCCTACTTCCCATCTTTAAAGGGTATTTGCCAACTATGAAAAATGGAGTGTTGCAGTCTCCGCAAAGGAAATTAAAATATAAACTTGACACAGCCGACATCGATTTCTAGGTATCTGTCTATAGCTATATACTTCGAGGGAAAGAATGAGCCAAACATTTATTTGGTCCATCGACGATGTCAAACGTAAATTATGGTGGCGAGCGCTCCAGTTGCTCCTCTGGCGATTTATGACATATGGCCATAGTCGGATGCGGTCTGTCCTGCTGCTCCCAGCAGCGGTGTGTCAGCAAAGAGCATAAATTTTGATTATGCCGCAGATGCCGAGTGCTGGTGTCGGTGCTGGTGGTGGATGGATGGTGGCTCAAAACCCACCATAATTTCGTTTGCCAGCCCCGAGAATCATCAGCTGATTGATGACTGGGGCAAGTTCGTGTGGCGGGGTCGAAGCCCGATAAGTTCGCTTTTCGCTTACCGTATTCGTGCAGCATTTCCATGCGGCATTTGTCCAGGGTGGAAGTCGCCGTCGTCGTCGCCGCCGTCTTGCGATATGGCCAAGCATCATTCTCTTCGGACGATTTCCGTGCCATTTTCCAATTAGCAAGCGTTTACCCGATATTACAACTCCTCACTCACCCATATAGCTCGCAATTTCAGCTGGATTTGCGATTTCCGATTTTTTCCCGAAATTGCCAGAAAAAATAGGCACTTAAGAACAATCAAAACATCTACGGTTCCGTACCGTACACCCACACAAAATACACAAAAAAAAAAACACGAAAATTACAATGTGAAAACTAATTTTGTTGATTCTTGTTGTTGTCGATTTTGATTTGTTTGCATTTGACTTTTAGTGCAAAATGCCGCTGCCTGCTGCGTTTTCTTGATAATTTATGAATGACTGCAAATTGCTCCGAGGGAGTCCGCACTGATTGAAAGCGACACGAAAGTGCCCCACAGTTTGTCACAGTCACAGAAGCAGTCGCAGTCACCCCACCGTCACTGCCACCGTCACTGCCACCGTCACTGCCACCTTTAACCTCTTGCCCCTTGTCCCTTGCCCCTTGCCCTTGCTGCTTACCTTCCACGTTGTTGGAGCGTCCGTGTAAACAAAAAATTTGTGAAGGTGTTGAGGGCGTTGCCGGGTGATTGTTGTTGCCATTGCCAGCGCCTCCATTTGCACCTGCCTGGCCCTGCTCCAGCAGGTGGAACGAGGGCGCCGTGCCATAGTTACTCCGGTACGTCCGATCTGAGCTGCGTCTGCAAGAAACCAAGGGGGTTCAGTTCAAGTCGGAATATTTTAAGATCTCCCAGGAATTTCAGGGTTAATCGAAGAAGGTAATAATATAAATTATGTAAGGGACAAAGATTGTTAATTGCAATTTTGAGACCATTTTTCCAGTTAAATTTTAAAAATAATAATAATTAAGACTTTTTGTTACGAAAAGTTTATTTAATTTAAAATTAAAATATTTGTGAAAATGTATTTTTTTTAGATTATCTATACTTTCTGATATTATTGTTATTTATTTGAATATTTAATGAAACAATGCGATCCATCCGTCATTATCCATTCGTCAATTATAAAGCAATATGCAAATTTGAGCATTTAATAATTTACCAAGAATAGTTTGATTTAAATAATTTAATACTTTAATAGTTGAAGGTAATTATCTTTCTATTAAAGTTAATTTGGGTTTTTGAAATACTTCTATATCAGTTGCATATTTTTCTTATCGAAATTAATTCGATCCTGAAAATTCATTCNAGTAATTTTTACTTTCAGATAATAGTGGGATTTATTTGTATATTTAATTAAACAATTGCGATGAACCCAGATATAAAATATTTAAAGTCAGTGCGATTAGTGAGATTATTTTATTTAGATAATATTTTTTTTAGCTTAATG
This sequence comes from Drosophila setifemur, assembly GCA_021224005.1. Lineage (NCBI taxonomy): Eukaryota > Metazoa > Arthropoda > Insecta > Diptera > Drosophilidae > Drosophila > Drosophila setifemur. The sequence continues at coordinate 6,351,188 of JAJJHY010003979.1, forward strand.
NTTTCAGGTAATTTGGTACCTATCAAAAATATATAATTATTTTTTTTTTTATATTTCTTGCCAGGTGTATATTTTTTTTATCGATATTAATTAGATCCTACTGATTATTCCTATCCTAATTATCCTAATTAATTATTGTGATCTACAAATTAATCCATTTTGAAAGCATGGAATTGAACAACAAAATAAAAGCCACATACATTCGAAATTGTTAATTAGAAGTATGGAGTTGGATCTAAGGACCACACAAAATCACAAATTAAAACCTTGACTTAATTTTCTCTTCTTTGATTGCGACTTGTAGTGTCACGTAAAAGTCTTCGAAACTAATTTTTTAATTAAGCCGGTGCATTTTGTGTGTGCCTTCTTCTATTTTTTTGTTGTTTTTTTTTGGCAATTTCCTTAAGTTTCTATAGAAATGTACTTGTTTTCCACAGTAAACAAGTGAAAGAAGCACGAGAAGAATGAGAACTAACTGCAGCCGCAGAACCGAAAGCAGCACGGAAACTTTTTTCGAGACCGAGAAGCTTCAACTCCAAAAAACCCCAACTGAGAATTAAAACGTAGCGTTGCCGGTGCCAACACAAGTGCAACTGCAACTGCGGCATTTAAGCAGACACAATGTAGACCCCCTTGTGCCTCCGCCCCTGCCCCTGCTCCTGGTTGAAAAGGAACCTGCAACCTGGTAGCTGGAACCATCAGCAGGCAGTTCCCACTGTAATGAGCTGATGCTTCGGAAAGCGAGGAAAGGGTTTTTTTGATAGGTGCTAAAATGAAAAGTGCAGCGAAAAATTCAATTTGAAGTTTTGTTACTTAACGCAAACTACGATGACTACTTAAAGGCCACGCCCACACCGCCCAGCCCCGCCCATGCCCTCATCAGGAGCAGCACCACGTGAGTGTGCGTGTGAGATGTGCCCGTTGATAAGTTTGCGGGTGGAAAGGATGGAATGGGATGAGATTGGGTTGGAGCAGTAGAAGGAGTGGGAGATGATGGTAGGTAGGAGGTACGAGGTGGTGTCGAGTGCAAGTGCGCGTAATTTTTACTACGAAAAGTGCAAATGGCGCTAAACTACTTGCTCTGCAACTTTCCAACGCAATTGCAGGCGGGCGGACGACGGACGTTCGTTCACAAAGAAAAAATGCCAGAGCGCGAGGAGTGGAAGTACGAAAAGAATGTATAAAAAATATAAGGAAAATACTATATATACATTATATAGTACAGGGGCACTCTTTAAGCTGCTCTATCCAACTTTTGGAGGCCTCTGCTCGCGCTCTCGCACCTAGAATCCCAGGGCCCCCGAAAACCCAGAGACGTCACAGTTGTCGCCGCTCCCACGCGGTCCGCTCTTACGCCTATTTAACAAATCAGCAGCTCATTTGGCGCTTTATGTTAATTTGCGCCCCCCAAAAGAGATTTTATTTTGGCAAACTTTTTGCGCCGCGAAACTTTCGAGAGGGAAAAGCCGGGCGATAAACCGTTTTCCTCCCAAAAAAACTTACTTGGCAATCGGTGTATCCTCGCTTTTCGACATTGTATATTCAATTTGAATTATTTTCTTTGGTTAACAATTAAACTCACAAAACACACACACACACTAACACAAACTGCGCTGGCGACGTTACAACAGAAGATCTGAATGACAAGTGTTCCTTGTTCGAGATCCCATTCGACTCTCCCCGATCAGAGGCTGGGAATGATAAGATCAAAGCAAACACCAGATAAAGATAATGCCAGATAAAACTTACAACTTTCGGACCGAAGAGAGAGAGCCGAGTGCAGGGCAACTCGAGGTGTATGTTTGTTCTTGGTGCCAGAGATGAATTGGATCAATCTTTATGGACTGACGGAGGGGTTGGGGGGGAACTGGAGAGGAGTGGAGTGGAGTGGATCATCGTCATCTTTTGCGTTCTTATCAGTAAAAAGTATCCACAGCGAGAATATAGCACACGGGCTGCTCATCGCTCCGCTCGATGATGGTAACGTGCGGTAACTTAGCGAGAGCTGGAAAATAAACAATTCTGGAAAATTTACCAGGCCGGCCGATAAGGATTGGGGTGGATCAGAAATAATCCCCAGTTGAAAGCTTGGCGCTCAAAAGCCGGGCTGCCAGATATTCAGAAATGGTTGGTGTTCGGTATTATTCAGGTATATATCGAGTTGGAGGATGAACAGCAAGAAAGTCGGGGGTATTCATCTCAATTCGTTATGGGATATATTTATAATACCTGTAAGTAAAACTTATTCGAAGGAGAAAAAACTACTAATTATAATGTTTTTTTGTATACAATGTATATATCGTACATTCATGATTAATATATACTTAATTTTAGATAGATCAATAACTTATAAATAAGTGCAAAATATATAATTTTTTGTGTACATATTTTTGTTTAAAATGGAGATCTAACAAATGTATGAAATACATGTAAATATAATCTTTATTAATACTTTTATTGTGACTGTATTACTCGTTTCTTTAAATATATATATAAATACGATATACGCATGTAAATTTTAATTTACTTCTCTGTTTTCCATTAAATCAAATGTATTCCTTAAATACATTTTTTTAAGTGGATAAGTAACATAATATAAGAAATATTTATATTTTTCTTGTAATAATTATGCTCATTTTCTTTTTAAATGTAAAATTAAATATACTGCACTGTCTTCTATTAATACAAATGTATTCAGCGAATGTTTTAAGTTGAGAAATATCATATGTTAGTATGCAATATATGTTAATATAGTACATACAATATAAATTCTTTTAAAATAAAAATAAAAATAAATTTACCTATTTATTGAAATATATATAAAGCTATACACGAAATGTAAAATTAAATTTGCTGCTCTGTTTTTTTTTTTATTGTTATACATTCAAAATACATACATTTTCATAAGCCTTTGCCAAACACAGGATTTGTATCAAATAAGCCAATATAATATTAAGAAAGCTCATTATAATTTTTGTTTATTTTAAATAATTGAGAAGTAAGAGACGTTAAAATTAATATTAGTGTTAATTTACATTCAAAAACTCCAACGAATTTGACATCCAAACAAAGTAATCGATTCCTGTGTTATCGCAAAGCTAACGGTATCCTGGCCATCGACACCGACATCGATACAACCGTTAGACCCCAGCACACCACCAACGCCAAGGGGATGTTTTAAAAAATCAATATGAAGGCCACAACGTGCAGGAATTCGCGAAAGTTTAGCAAAATTTATTAGTCGATGATGTCGGGGCGCTGTGCACACGAATCGATAGCAAACAAATCGCCGCAACTGCCGCCGCAGTGACGAAATGGCCAACTAGACGGGTCGAGAGTGCGTAACCAGTTAAAAGCGAGTCCAAAGCAACAACAAGGCACCCCGTGATGGCCTCTTCCTCTTCCTCCGTGCGTGCGAACAACAAAGCCGCCCCCACCCCCGCTTCCGCCCCCATCCCAGCCTCCACTTCCGCTTCCGCCTCTGCTAACGCTGCCACTCCTCTCACCGCTCCACCTGATCCCGCTTCAGTGGTCACGCTCGCCGATCTCATTGGGCAGCAGTTGAAGCAGCTAAATCGGGAGGAGCTGCTGTACAAGGATGAGCTGCAGCTGCTCCTACTCCTGACCCCCGTTCAGCGCCAGAAACTAAGCCGGGACCTGGACGATGGCGATGTGGGTGGAGGGCTGATTGGGGCCAGCACATCGACCGCACCGCTTTCCCGTCCCGAGAACGCCGAGGAGGACGACGACCTGATTGGGGCCGTTGGCGGGCTGAGTATTTCGTCCCCAACCACAACAACAGCGGCAGCAACAGCAGCAACAACAACAACGACCAAGGAGCCGCTGCTGGATTTTAGGTGAATTGGGAAATCAATTGTTAATAATTAATTAATTAATTAATAATTAATGTCAATAATTAAAAATTTCAAAAGTTTCATTTTTTATATTACTTAACAGCTTATTTTAAATGATTAAATTCTTCAGAATATAGTGGAATAAGGGAACTATAATTATGCGTTACAAAAAACCATAAATCAATTGTTTTGTTTGTGAAATGAAGCGTTTTTCGAGAGAGTTACGTATTTATTTATTTAAAAATGTAAAAAAAGCATTTGATTAAATCTGTATCAGTTAATTTATTCTACTTAAAAGCGTATTTCGATAAGAAAACAACAATTATGCCCAACAAAAAAATAATTTAAACTCGGCTAAAAACTATTATTCAGAATTAAAACAAAAAAACCTTGTCATGCATGATTGAATATTGCTCGCATAAATTATGGTATTAATTTATGCATATTTTTTAAATATTTCTCCATGAAAAACTGCATTTTTTATAATGTTTCATTCTAGCCTGTTTTTTGCGCCTACGAATAGAAAACATGTCCTCAAAAAAAAACAAGCAAGCAAAACATTATCCGAGTCATTGTTCGATTTCTCGACCAGCTACCGCAAGTGGGTTAAAAGCCAGGGGTGGACAACCGAGCAATTATGCAAATTCATAATTCCCCCATGAAATTAATTTAATTTGTGTGGTTGTGTGCTAATCTGCCAATAAGCCTCTGGAAATGGTTTTGTAACAGTTCCACATGTTCGTGTGGGGGGCAAAAGGGGCTTTATAGTGGTATAGTGGGTGGTGGGCGTTGATTTAGGACCCCTGGTTGGGGGTTTTGATTGCCTGCATTCGGACGCTTAAGTTAAGCAGCATTGTTTGCTGTCCAATCCGGAATTTGGGTCACTTCGTTTTGACATTTGCCGTGAATAATTAAGAGGGCCCCCTTTTATTCTTTCCCTTCCGCAGAACCCACGTACTCAAATGGTTTCAACATCTGCGCCACCAGACGGGCAACTTCAAGTCGGAGGAGGAGTCGCGCCGCCTCCGCGAGGCTGGGAACGATTCGTACCGGAAGGAGAAGCATCCGCTCAAGGCCAGCGATCTCTTCACGGAGGCCATCTTCCTGGCCCCCGCCCGCAATACCCTGGCCGCTGCTCTGGCCCACGCCAACCGCTCCCTGGTGCTCTACGACTGCGGCCTCTATGCGGTAAGGAGTCCACCCACCGTGCACATTCGTGACAAATCTGGAACACGGCTCAAAATGGCCCATTAAATTACTTGGACTTGCTGCTTTTTATTGGCCCAAATACTTTGTTTACCAGTAATTTTGTGGGGCTATTAAATATGGTCACAGAAAGTGGTCACATTCTGGTGAAACTTTAAGCCGGTCGGATTTCAATAATAGTTTTTTGGATACTCTTATTTATCAGTTAACAAATAATTGAATATAATTAGTAACAAACCAACAATTTGTACCTGGTAATCTCTCAAAAAAGGATTCGAATTATTGTTTTCAAACAAATTTAAACTCCAAAAGTGTATCCAAACTTATTATTTATTTTAAAACAATTATGATTGTGTTTTTATTAATTTATTTTTGTCATCTAGGAATCCTATGACGACTGCCTGTGTGCTCTGGATCTGGGCTATCCGGAGGAGTACTTGCCATTGATTAAGCTGCGCCAAGCCGCCTGTGCCTTAAAAATGCGCAACTTTGCGCTCTGCGAGGAGCATCTGCACGAGCTCCTCCACATCGAACTGAACCAGGTCTTCGAGACGCGCACCCACGAACTCTGGCACCAGTGCGAGGTCCTCAAGGTGGAGCGCTTCGAGATGGCCGTGCAAACGGGCGACGATCTAAACACCAACGACTCGAAAGCGTTCGAAATGTGAGTAAGAGCGACTTCTACACATAGAGAAATATTGAATTGTGTTTGCATACGAATTGTGTAAATAGTAAATTCAAAGTAAAGTTTTTAAATTATCATCTGGGTTACGCAAATCCTTTAATTCATTTTTCAATTGTAAATATTTTGATTTAAATTAATAGAACTAAGAAAGATACGAAAAACAAAAATTTGCCATTGGATCAGGGAATACATTAAGCAATTATCCGCAAGTATAAGAAACTCCTTCAATGCGTATTTCAATTCTAAATATTTTAGTTAATTTCTTAGAACCAACAAAAGAACTAATATAAATAAATGCAAGAGATTTTCCATTGGATCATACAAAACAATACATATAGTATACATATGTTAATCATAATGTTCAAGGAACTCCCTTAATGTGTTTTTCAATTTTGAATATTTTTATTTCATTTGATTGTTAGTTCTAAAAGAATTAAGACTAGGAAATCTAGAGATTTTTATTAGGATCATAACATATAATTTATTGTATATAATAACATATAGAATTTTGGCTACCATAAAAAAATCGTTTAATAGCATTGAACCACCTACATATCTATTTTAAAGATGTAGATGTGATCTCAGAAGTCTTCTTAACATCTAGTTTACAAATTATAATACCCTCAGAAAGGGTATAATAAGCATATTTGATCAGATCTTTCCTATGAAATTTATGGAAAATATTAATTTGATTTTCCGTATTTAAAACTTTATTTGTAGGCAATAAAGGACTAAAAAGACATTCATATTGAGTAAAAATAAAGCTAATCAAAGGCCCCATCCTAAAGATATCCTACTGACCACTTATTTTTATTCCCACAGAGCATGGCTGGACAACTCCTCGTCGCTGCACACCACCCGGGCGGTGGCCAAGAATGCCCTGATCTTCGAGTCCGAGGCCGTGGCCCTGGTGCCCAGTGGCAATTGCCGAGTGTGCGACCACTGCGGGATCACCCAGTTCATCCCCTTTCCCTGCATTTACTGCTCCAACCGCCTGGTGGTGTACTGCTCCCGTCAATGCCGCTTCAAGCACGCCGCTATACACGCGGTGGAGTGCTTCGGGCACCAGATCGAGCTCTTCGAGTCCTTCGGCGAGGTGTTCGGAATGCCGCGCCTGCTGCAGCTGGCCCTACGGATGCTGATCACTGGACTGCCGGAGATGCTGGGCCACTGTCGCAAGAAACCGACGCTGGGCAAGCTCTGGTCGGCCATCAATGGAGGCCTGCTGGAGCGACCGGACATTGCCTACAGTGCGGTGCTGCGACTGGAACGCCTTAAGGAGGAAAAGGCCTCGGAGACAGTGATTGCCTTGGCCCTGACCGCCCACGTGCTAACCATATACCTGAGCAAGTGCACCACCTTCTTCGAGCAACTGGAGAAGAGCCTGCCCTCGGCCTCGAGGATGTCGAGTGCCGAGTGGGAGCTGCTATGTGCCGCCTTGCTGATGCGCCACATTGGCCAACTGCGCCACCGGTCGCTCACCTTCTGCCGCTCTTTTGTCCTGCCCACGGATCCGCATGTCTTCTCGGCCCTCAACGAGTTTCAGCTCTGGGCAGCGCCCATGCGCCTGCAGGAGGGCCACCTCCATCTGCTGGCCGGCGAGGTGGCCGTCGTCTCCTACGCCGTATACCCGGACACCCTCAGCTTGTGCCGGCACAGCTGCTCCTCTACGATTTGCTCGAAGTTCTCGGGTAGCAAGATGACAGCGCTGGCCCTGCTCGATCTGCCGGCGGGGTCCGGCATATACAACTGCTTCGCCAGCGGCAACTTCCAGCAGCTGAGGCGGGAGGATCGGAGCAGGCAGCTCAAGGATCGGGGAATCAAATGCCACTGCAACGCCTGCCAGCTCTCGCACTCCGATGATCAGTTCGTAAGTCTAGGAAATAGACCCTTAAATAATGTCCTGATGCATTCCGGAATCCTCTACTGATTTTATTTATTTACTAAAGATAAATATTTATTTTGATTTTATTCGTTAGAGTGGAATCCAGGAGAGCATCAAATAAATTCAAAGTTATATATAATTTCAATCTTAAATTCTTGCAGCACAAGTTCCATCGCTACCGTTGTGATAACCCAAAGTGCATGGAAATCTTCACCCCCGACGTCCTGCCCCATGCCACGAACCTGCGTTGGTGGCTGTCCGAGGAGTACACCCAGCCGGAGTACAATGGAGCCGAGCTGATCGTTTGCCCGCACTGCGGGGAAGCCCAGAAACTGGAGTGGTTCTGGGCCTTCACCACATCCCTCATCGACTGCGAACTGATTGAGGAGCGCTGCAAGCTGTATGCGGCCATAGAACGCGCCGAGGCCCAGCTAATGGAGCTGCATGAGTGCAAGGTGGCCCTGGCTAGACTTCTCCTGGAGCAGTGCCTCATGGTGCATCGAGGTAGGTCCACCCAAACGGAGAGCAGACACTTTCATTTATTTTGTACTCATTGCTAGCTCTTCTCACTTGGTTGTCCATTCTTCCCCCTAAGCTACCATTTCATTCTGATCAACCTTGCTAGATTTCATCTTATTATATTATTATTATGCCAACAAATGGTTATTTTGTTGTGGGTTTAAGTTATTTAGGAACAACCAATTTATATTCCTTGCAAATAACTGCAGCTTTATCTACAGGATATACCAATCCCTATAGCATTTTCTTCGATAATTGGCAATGAATTAAATTCTGATTTTGTTAAAGATTTTTTTAGATAGAATTTCTAGATGAGAAAAGCTTTTGTAATTGAAATTTTATTTTAGCAATAATAGATCATTAATGATATACTAAATACTCGTAGAACAATGTTTCAAAAATATTTTAAAATAATGTTAGATGACAGATAAACAAATTTAAAAATGTTACAAAAATTCCATTATAAAATTCAATTTAATTAAGCCCCATTACTATTTGTTGCTAATTCCTCTACCCAGCTGTCTTTTAAACTATCACTTTCGATCTCTATTTCTATCTGCTCCTCCTAACTCTACCAACACCAACAACCGACATCGAAACCGAATGCGAATCCGAAAGAGGGGGCCACCGTGCTGGACGACTGGGAGTTCAACAAGCTGGGCTCCATAATGCGAGCCGTGCTCCCGAGTGTTATTGCCCAGTACGGAGGACAGTCCATCGAGTATGTGAAATACTTCGCCTATTTCTGGGATGTGATGGCACTGAGCAACTACAAGTGCAACGATCGGGAGCTAATGCAAATGCTTAACGCTTTGGAGTTCATCGCGGATGAGTTCAAGGATATATTCATCAACTACTACGAGGATTATATTGCGCCCAAATTTGCTGAAGAGTCCTATGGTAGTGTCGTAGATACGCAAGTTTAGAACAGAAACCAAAACCAAAACCAAAACCGAAACCAAAACCGAGAAGCAAGCAAACTTAAAGATACTTAGATATATATTTTATTCTGTAGAGAAATTCAAGAGAAAACACACACAAATCGAACAAAATTCTAGGAAAATTCTATTGTTGACCCATGCGACACACCCAACATGCATACCTACATACTTTGTGCTATTATTAAAAAATATGGTGCTGAGATATTAAATTGTACGAAACGAATGTTACATTCATTTAGGTGATTAAGTCAAAGCGAATCGGAGGCGACGAATCAAAAGGATCATATTGGTAGGGAGTCATATCATGCACATTTTGTTCATATCACACCTAGGAAATTATTGATTAACTGATTGATTGATTGATATAGCAAATGACTTTTTCATTTTGCATTGCGAGCAATATTTATGAATTATGAAATATGAATTACAAAAGCTAAAACTGCGAGCCCCACTGGGGTTGCCCGCTGTGCGCGACTTTTAAATTTAAATACAAAATAAATTTAGTTCAATCGTAGGCAAATCAAAACCCAACCGGAAACATTTCGACATCTCAACCAGCGTACAGTGGGCAAGGCCGGTGGGCCAACCTAAGTAATAGATTAACTGAAGCAAATCTAAGTAAAGTATAAGCATTAATTTAGCTTCTGAGAAGCTTCTACCTAAGCTTAGACACTGATCTCGATTGTTTGCCACAGCCCAGAGAGAGAGAGAGAGGAATCAAACATGATTATGGATTGTCAAAGATCCAGAATCAAGAATCAAAAGTCCTCGAAACTCGATCCTCGATCCTCAAGCCCCTCCTCAATCACTTACATACATATTGTATTTGCTTGCCACCGGGCAGCCTGACTGTAAGCTTTTAATGCTTAAAAATCAGATAGGAATCAAACGCAATCAATGCAGAAACCAACAGAGGACAAACGAACAATTTAAATTTATTAATATTCGAATTGTATTGCGAACAAGATGTTTTTCAAACCTCGCCTTAATTTTTGAAAATGTTTTGAATTACGATATTGAGTAACGAAGGTATTCGAACACGAATTGAAATCAAATACGAAACGCACTGATAAAGCATAGTCCTGGCAGATTTCACACCCACACACACACCCACACACACAACACACACACTTACACAGACAGACACGCAAAAGGAATATAAGTAACATAAATACCAAATACAAATTACAAGATACTCAAACAAACTTCTAGCAGCTATAAACAAATGCAATAAAAATTCTTTTTAACAACAAAAATATTCTGAGTATGTTTTTATACTTGGAGGGAATTGAAATCATAATTTATATTAATTAATTTGTTTTTTTACACAACAAAGATCCAAAAGTTTGGATATAGTATAAGGAATATTCGTGGTTAATCTTATTTGATTATTTTTCAAGAACTGCGATTTCTGGAATACGAAAAATAAAGTATGTTGTTTCTCAAAAAGTTTTGAAACTGTATTATCTAAAAACTTATCAACACAAGATATATAACCATTGGAGTCCCTTTGATATTTTCACAATTTGATATATGATCTGATTTTCATAAATATATTTATAACATAAATATTTCCTATTTGGCTTTTAGCAGCTTTGTAGCAACGCAATAAAGATTCTTTTTAACAAAAAAAAACTCTTGAGTTTGTTTTAATAGTGAGAAATCGAAAACTAATTTATAATAGTTTAAAATTTTGTTTTACTTGAAATGTTTTTGAGAATTATAAATTATTTAATGATTTCTTAATATTCAAAAGGAAATTCTGTAAATCATTTCGGGCCCCTTTTTTCCAATTTATAGTTATTTTCACAATCTGATTAAACTCATAAATAAAATTTATTACAAACAAAAATAATTCCTTGTTGCTTAACATTCAGAGTAGCTTAATCATGCTTCTAACTACTTCTTTGAAAAAAAGCTCTTAATGTCGGCCTGCTTTGTTTTGGTGCCTTCCTTTCCTGCCTTGCTCGCTGAAGGCGGTGTCTTCTTGTTGGGGGATTTCTTCTTGGTAGCAGAGGCAGGAGCTGTCTTCTTCGGAGAGGTCTTCTTTTTGGCTGGCTGGGCTTTGGTGGGTTTGCGCTGCGTGATCACAAAGCCCTCATCATCCAAAAAGGTCTCGTTGGCAGGTGCTGTGTCCATCGATTCATCTTCTACATTGACGGTTTCCTCTTCGGCGGGCTTCTTGGTTGGCTGCTCCTCGTCCTCCGAGTCGCTGATGCGTCGCCGCTTGGAGGTTGAGGCCTTCTCTGCCTCCTCCTCTGAGCCAATCACCTTCCGCCGCAGCTTGTCCATCTTCTCCTCCTCGTCAGAAGACTCGGCGCTCTCCTCATCGAACAGTTGAACGGATGTGTTGGCCGGAGTTTGCTTCTTGCCGGTTGGGGTGGGTGATGATTTCTTCTTGGACGAAGACGAAGAAGATTCTTTCTTTTCGGCAGCTTCTTTCTTTTCAGGCGGGGACTTCTTCGCTCCTGGCGGTTGCTTCTTGAAGAAGTTGTCCATGGTGCCGGCAGCTTTGCTGGGCGTTGCCTTGACATCCTTTTGCTTGTTACCAGCTGCAGGTGCTGCCGAGAAGAAGCTATTGATACTGCCTTTTTTGGCTGCTCCTGGCTTGGCCTTCGAGTCCTGCTCTTTGGGCGAGGATTTCTTCGCCTCTGGCGAAGCTTTTTCCGCTTTTGATACTGCAGATGATTTCGATGGCTCCGACTTAACGGAGGACTTTGCTGTTTCCGACTTGACCGAGGCTTTGGTTCCCTCCGATTTGACACCATTTGTGGTAGGAGCATCTTTTTGGGCTCCATTTGTTTGGGGTGCCGGTTTATCCACTCCATTGCTAGCCCCTGCCCGCTGCTCTAATTTGGCCAACTTCACCTCCGGGTGCTGCATGGGCTTGAAGATCGGGGCTGGGGTCTTGGAACCCCCTGCGATTTCCACGCTGTACAGCTGGGTCTGTGCATCCTGCAACTTGGCCAGCCAACCCTGCAGCTTGCTCTCCTGCACCACGGTGTACAGTTCGTCGCCAGCTCCCGAACCGGATCCCCGTTTCTTTTTGCCATGGACGAGGAATCTCTTCTCGAACTTCGTGGCCGGCTCCTGCTTTTTCACATATTCCTCCAGAGTCGCGTTCACCTCCTCGTAGGTCAGTTTGTACTCCTCCAGCAGGTCGGTCACCATTATCCGGCGATCGAAATCAATGAGGCAATCCTCCAGAGCCTTCTTCAGTGACATTTTTGTGAATTTTTGCTATGAATTAGCTGAAGGCACAAATTCATTTGGCGCGAGTTAGGAGTGATTGTTTATGTTATCGATTGTTCGATATATCACAATTTACGATACTTTGCAGATATGCGATATTCGGACCACATGATTTGTCGATATTTTATTAGCATATTTTGCTGAAATAAAAATAAATACAACAAAAATTCTTTAACAACATAACAATATTGGCGGTAAGCCAACATAATCTGATGGTGATGCAAATCTAAAAAGAAAACAAAACGAAGAAAATGCATATACCAAACAAATTCCGATATTTATTGCTCACATTACGTTTACTGCCAATTTTTCGTTAGCTGTCGCTTTTATTTTGCTCAGTGTTGTAAGCTAACTACTGTACAACTTTCAGATTACTTCCAGAGATTTCCGGAAGAGGTCGCAAGTTGCAAACAAAAGTTTTCGAATTTTAAACACATTTTTTTTGAAAAACTTAAGAAATAAAAGTTATCATTTGATAATTATATAAATATTTAATGTCCTATCTATCAAGGTATCAATGCTTTAAAAAAAATTAATTTATCCCCAGAAATCCCAAATTTAATTTAATATGTTTTGTTTCTTTGCAAATTAAACGTTGAGGTATTATGTCTAATCATTATCAATAAAAATGTTAATTACTACTACTATCTGCAACAACATTTGCTTTATTTTAAAAACATTTAATAACAATAAGAGACCTATTCGTGCCCATAAGAGCGGCTGAGGAACAATTGGTTTTAAGTTTCAATCCCCAAAGCTAGCTATTTGATTTTTAAAATATCGTGTTTATAACATTTTCAATTATAATATGTNAGATGTCGCAAATTGCAAATAATTTTCGAATTTTAAACACATTTTTTTGAAAAACTTAAGAAATAAAATTAACATTTGATATTTATATAAATATTTTATTTTCTTTCTATTATGGTATCAATGCTTTGAAAAGAATTAATTTATCCACAGAAATCCCAAATTTAATTTAATATGTTTTGTTTCTTTACAAATTGAACATATAGGTATTATTTATAGCCGACTGTCTAATCATTATAAAAAAAAAATGATAATTACTACTAGTATCTGCAACAACATTTGGTTTTATAACAATAAGAGACCTATTCGTGCCCATAAGAGCGGCTGAGGAACAATTGGTTTTAAGTTTCAATCCCCAAAGCTAGCTATTTGATTTTTAAAATATCGTGTTTATAACATTTTCAATTAAAATATTTTACAAATCTAGAACTTTAAAGCCGAGATAAACAAATTTTTAAACTAAATGAAAGAAAATGAAACGAATAATTTACCGTTTAAAAGCGTTGCTCCAATATCCTAAAATTGCGTGAAAATTAAAAAATCTTAAAGAATTGGAAAATGGGGAATTCATTTCAATATGCATCTGAACTAATAAACTTTTTCTTGGTTTAATTAATTATGGAAAGAAGTAAAGAGGTAACGATACCATTGAATCGAGCACACTCCTTGATGTGTACTGCAAAAGGAATCTTGCATATGCCAGCAAAAGAATTCCCCTTAGGGGCGAACAACAACTTAGCCAATTCAGATTGCTTATTATCATTATTGTTACCGCTATTGAAAAGCGCTAATTGTGCGCAAATAGCAGAGCGAACTTGGCCCACACATGCAAACCACCACACCTGTCGGCGAACTGCAAGCGTGGCATAAAATCTGAGCACCAAAGGATGCGAAGACAGGTGAAAGTTTGACAGGAGACGGAAATGCCGGGGGAATGTCGGCAATTCGTGGCTTAATTAGAATTAGAATGGTATTGTGGGGAGGGGAAAAGGGTCTCGGGAACAGGGGAGTTGGCAAGGAGATGCAATCCCTTGCTAGCCAATATCAATGAAATGTCACTCTCCCCCCCTGCACAATGTCAAATACTACAGGAGTAGTACTCGCACCGAAAAAAAAGGAGCAACAACTGCGACAAGCGTCACGTGCATATGGAAATGTTACGCCGGGCGCTTTATGAATGAAACATTCACACTTGCATACCTTCGCTCCTCGCCTCCGGGGCACCTTGGCTACTGCCCAGCTCCCCACCATGAAAGAGCTCCTCAACCAACCCTCCACCCCCAATTGGCAAGCCGCAGGACACATGCGCAACGCCATCGCCTGGCAGCATTTGAATTTTGAATATGAATTTTGACACTTGATTATCAGCGTCGCTCGCAGTTCGCGGCCAGTTGCAAAAGTGTGCGGACGTCTGTCTCCGGCCAGCGGCGGAAAACTTTGCCAACAAACAAAAAAAAAAGGACAAAACCCCAAAATAAGGAAATTCGCGGTAGTGCAGCGGAAATTCAACTTGGGCTATTTGGCCAGTGAAAGTGACAGAGAAACAACAACGACAACACAAAGGAAAACCCCACTATAAAAGCTTCACACTTTGGTTGATGCTGAGGCTCAAATTTGGAATACTATATGACAATGGAGTTTGCTAATATTTGGCTGCTGTTGCACTGCGTTTGCCTCTGCTGGGCCAGTTTTGCAGAATTAAATAATTGTAAGTTGTACGCTAATTAATAGCCCAAAAACCAGAAACTATAATTATCATTCAATTTTCGGTAAAGAGATTTAAATTTCATGCTTTTCTAACCAAAAAATAGAATGTGGTTTAAATGTGGAATTTCAAATATAACATGAAACCTTTAGATTTGATTTTGGTGATAACCATAACTACAGAAAAAACATATTGTAAAATAGTACAAAAAAATAGCCACAAAAAAAAGTATTAATGGAAATTTTGAATATTGCATAATATATGCTAATATATATTTTATTAAAGTGCCACTATAAAAATTAATTCATGTTTAATGTAATAGCCACACAAAAAAAGTTTTGATGTGATTTTTAAATGTCACATTATAAATGCAAATATTATATTATGTTAGAAAACTCAAAGATGATTGGCATTTTAAAAATTAATTCTTGATTAATTCTTGATTAATTTTTATGTTTAAGAAAATTTACACTATTTACACTAGAAAATTTGAACTATTTCTATTACTATAAATGGAAATATTGAATATTGCATTATAAATGCGAATATTATATTTTGCTAGAAACCTCATGATTGGAATTTTAAAAATGAATTCATTAATTGTTAATTAAATTCTTGTTTAATTGATATATATTTTTTTATGTTTTTAAAAAAATATATTTGAATTACATAAATTTACAATTTCAACGACACTGAACTATAATAAAATGTTAATGGAAATTTTAAATATTTAATTATAAATGCAAATATATATTTTTTTTAGTAATGTTATGTTTTTATTCCTGTTTTTATTTAATTCCAAAAAAACATATACCCAAATTAAAGACAAATTTTCAATTTCAATGTCAAGAATTTTTAATAATTTTTTAAACAACCAAATATGAGATATCAGAATGCCTGCCATATATAGCTTAACGATTCTCTTAATAAGTCTTAAATTCATTGCAACCGAACAACAATTAATTTGCCGGCTGTGTACAAGTTTTGGGCTTCAGTTAGCCAGCACTGAATTTACCTGCAAAGGCCCGGCTAATTGTCTGCATTTAAGGTGAAATCCGAAACAAGAGTGCTAACGAAAAGCGTCATAAATAGCAGCAGCCTCGGGCAAAATGGAAGGCGGCCAGCAATCGGAAGTCCAACGAGTCCATAAGTGAATAAACTGTGGCCACCATATACACCAGACGGGAAGAGTAACAAGGGGCAACTTCCGCTGGGGAAAACGGTCTGCTAGCTCCAGCTCAGGGAGGCGGGCGGGCGGGGAGGGAGATCAGTGGTGGAAAATCATAACAAATTTTCCTTGACTTTGGCGAGCCAAATGCGATAAATATATCAAAATTCGTCGTTTAAATCAATGTGCCAAATGCAAAATAAACATAAATATTGGCTGGGCTAGCCGCAGCGTGCGATACGAAAGTGAGAAGTGAGCAGCTCGAAGGAGTGATGCACCCAACCATTTAACACCCCAAACCAAACCACCAATACCACCACCACCACCACCACCCCCTATCCCCATCCTAAAGCAACCTCCTCGCAGCGGGCAGGCAGACAGACAGTCGCGGAAAGGCGACGTTTTCCCACTTCCTATTGCACTCTGCGCTATTTTATTTTTTCTGCTCTTAGTTTCGGTTTCTGCCGCTGAAGGGTTGGCTCCTTGAGTGGGGGATCCTGAGGGAGGGACTGCAGTGGGTTATTTTCCATTTCACAATTTTTTTGGTTTTTTTGGCAGACATTGCGTGCTGATTGTGATTCGTTTCGCCTGCACTTGCGCCGGCAGACAGTTGGAGTGTCTAACAGGGGACAGGACATTCACTTTCCGTTTCAAGTTCAGCCGCGTTGGCAAGAGGACTCCAGAGGGGGGAGTGCTGGGATTTCGCGGGGAGGCGATAGCTGAAGCTACAGCTCTCTACCAGATCGAGGCTTTCGGCAGGCGAATTATATTTTAACCAACGTCCGCGATTGCCGTCAACAACACACAGGCAATTTCCTCTAAAAAAAACAGCAACAATGCTATTTAGCGGCCGAAAAGTTTAACACGAATGTACATTACCTTCCAGACATAAATGAGCCATGACACACGTATGCCTTTTTGCAGCTACAGTTAGAGAAATAAAGTGGAGAAATTTGGAATTACATATGGGAGGAATATTCAAAATAATGGAATGAATAATTGGAACTCCCAGGGATTTAGTCGCATAGTAATATATATTTAATCATTTTTTAAGGAGAAAAAATTCTGAGATCAATGGCTTTTTCTTGAAGTTTAATTTCCAATTTTTTTAAATATTTTATTAAATTAAGAAATGCGGTTATTTCGTTTTTTTTTACTGCTTTCTCTAATGAATGCTATCTTCGACTACCAATATTTGAAATACCCTTTTCCAAAATAGAATGGACACAGATCAATAAATTAAATAAATAAGTGTCCTTTAAATAAATATAAATAAATAATACTAAAAGAGAAAACCAAAATAAATACAATAAAACACACAAACACACTTCGTTTGACCCACATGACTTTCTATACTGATTAATGATGCAATAAAATTTATAATGTCCGAAAACATTACCCTTAACCCATTGGTAACATATGGTAAATAGTATAATTGGAAACAAAAACCTCATCAAGACTGAATTTGGCAACTTCTGCTATATATGTTCATATATGTTTCTCCCCTTTCAATATTTACCATTTAATTCGTTTATTAACTATTATTCAAAGTACTTCCCGAAATTGAGTTTTATTGAAACCCTTTGCTTAGAGGCACATTTAACCTCAGTGGACATACAGGAGCTTTTTTATGCCTAAAAATCCACGCTCGTTCCTTTCTTTGGAATGTTTCCATATGCAAACATGCAATAGCCAAATTGCAATAACAGCCAAACGGCAGTAGCGGGATCAGGAACACCAGAAACCATATCAACCGAAGGCAGTCAAACAATGGCGTCTCACACATTTGGACGGACAGACGGACGAACGGACGGACGAACGGAAGGAGCAACCCCAACTCGGGCGACGGGACGCCGGGAGCGCCGGAACCCCACAACACACCATTTGCCATAGACCCAGACCCAGACCCAAACATAATCGCAAATTATAGGCTATATGGCCCGGCGTCGTAGGCTCCCCCAATTTGATGCTAGTTTGGTGGGGACACGCCCTCACCCGCAACGCAATCAGTCCGAAGTCTGGATGGAGTGGGAGGAGGAGCAGGAGCAGAAGCAGGAGTCAGGTTTTTACATTTTTCCAGGTACCAGCACTCCATTTCCTCCCTTCGCCACTCTATTAGATTTTTGCATTTTTTCGGGTTATTATTTGGCCATAATTGTAATTTAGGTATTTGCTGTGTGAGAGGAGTGGAGCGGAGAGGAGAGGAGCGGAGCGGAGTCCACCACGAAATCATGCCACTCGTACTTCCTAGGCATGTGATGTGATTTCAGTTCTGTTCTTTTGCTCCCCACTCCTTCCTTATTTGTTGGCGGTCGGTCTGAGGTCCTTGCGGTTGGAACTCCGGCGGTTGGCTGGTGGCTGAATTTCAAAACTTGCGGTTGGGCAGCTGACTGGAAATGATTGCGATGGGACTCGAACTGAATAATATCGACAATCTACCAGAAATCATAAGTTTGAATCTAAAGGTGTTTGAACTTTGGTTAAGTTTGGGTTTTGGGGGTTATTCTGAATCGGGTTACCATTTCAAATTGAGTCGCAAAATTGAGTGGGCATTAACCACGATGCAATCGGAAAGGCAAACAAAATATATTTGAGAGACTGAAAGAAAACAATATTGAAAATAAAATACATACCTATATCCTTGGGACTAAAACTATCTTTGGGTAAATTAAAATATTGAACTATATTTGTTCATAAATCAAGAGATTGTAAAGGGGTAAATAAAAATCCGATTTTTGACTACAAAGCCATTAAAATGAAATTGATTGTATGTCTTATTTATCCACAAGACTGATAGAAACAATAACCCAAGGAAAATGTATCTTCGAGACTGAAAGAACTCCAAAACAAACTTTAGCTAAATTAAAATATTAAATAACCTTTTTTTTGTATTAATCAAGATATTGTAAAAATGTAATTATAAATTTGATTAAGAGCAAGTAATTAATTAATTAAATGTAATGCATATCTTATATATCTTCGAGACTTGAAGGAAACTAAATCAAACTTAATCTAAAGTAAAATATTAAATTAATTGTTTTCATAAACCTAAGGAAAATAAAAACTGGAACACAAAGCAATTTAAAATTAAATTTAAAGTATACACAAGAAACAACATTTTAAGGAATCTTAGAGATCAACCATAATTTTACAAAAACTTTATTTATAAATATACAACTGCATAAATTTAAAATCAAATTACTAAACAAAATAATAATCTCAAAAAATGTTTGACATCAAAAATAAGTTTTCCCAGAGATGAAAAGCACATCCCGTTTAAAATATTAATTTTCCTAATTGGTGGATTATTTGCTGCTGCCTCGGCTCAATGTTAACCCCGCAAATTTATGACCATTGAGAAATTTTAAATATCTTTTGACCACTTTGGCCTGGGCATCTGGTAAATATTATCTGGATAGGCCGTTGACATTCTGCAGACACACGCAGAAATGCGTGAGGAAAAGAATTGAAATAATTATCCTTATTAATGTGGATTAGGACTGGCCAACGTAAACACAGTCAAGAAACACATTGAAAGAAATGTTATTTTTTAATTGAATTAAATTTTCGCGCCCGAGTACCTTGAAATGGGACTGAGCAAATGCCAGTTCCTAACATTTGCAAGCCTCATAAACCACCCCGAAGAACCCAAACACCCTTCATCCTCAATCCTCCACCCAGTTGTGTCTGCCCCATTTAGTCGCCTAATGAGAATACCCATAAATGCCAACCAATTGGGTTCGGTGCCATCTTTCCTTTTCCTTCCAGCGGATCCCAAGTTCAGCGGGCCCATCAACAACTCAACGGTTCCCGTGGGACGAGATGCCCTGCTCACGTGTGTGGTCCACGACCTGGTTAGCTTCAAGGTGGCCTGGCTGCGAGTGGACACGCAGACCATTCTGAGCATCCAGAACCATGTCATCACCAAGAACCATCGCATTGCCATCTCCCACACGGAGCACCGCATCTGGCAGCTGAAAATCCGCGATGTCCAAGAGTCCGATCGCGGATGGTGAGTAATAAAAAATATTATAAAGTTTAAGAGTTTTTAAATATAATATATTCCCTTAATCACACAAATATATTCTATAAAATATTTACAAAAATATGCTGTGCCAAAAATTTACAATACATTTTTGTTAACAGTTTTACTGAAACATATCTAAAAATTTTTAAAAATAATAAACAAGAATATTCTTGTAATAACTTTTTACTTAGGTTTAGTGGGATTCTTAATATAATAATAAATAATAACTGACACCACTGACGATGTACTCTCTTAGCTTTGAATATTTAATTCAAACATGAACTTTTTGAAATACATAAATTTTTTAAATACATAAAGAAAGCAGAGACCTACAATTGGTCAGAGAAAAACAATAGTTTTTAAGGATGTGTTAAAAACTCTTCGAATGCCTTGGGATTTATTTAACGACATTGCAAATACTCGTATGTGAAATCTCCAAACTTACTTCCCTTTAAAGATTATGGCTACGACGACGTTGATCATAAATTTGTTTACCACATGCCGCAAAATTGTGATTGATTTCTAATTGCTGTTTATGAGGTGGTAATCCGGGCGGTTTTATAGAACTTTAAAGTTTCGTTTGTTAGTTGATAATATAATCTTGGTTAGTTAAGGAATCAACCGATTTATTTCGGCGGTTATCTTATTGTGAATGTGGAAATTCTTTGATTTTTAAGTATTTTTTAATTTCAGCGGGATACATAATTCCGACAGTTAAATGCGCTTAATTAAAAATGTTAAGTTCTGTGAAAAACTCCGATTTTCCTCAAAACTGGCTTAATTATTCGTTATGAAAGTGCCTTATACACAGTACGAGGCACTCGTATATAAATAAATATATATTTTTCATTCAAATTATTAGACAACGATTCATATATTTATTAACAAATCTCAAACATCGGTGAAATTAAATCTCAGTGGAATATTTGGGGTGAACTCGAAGGAACATTTAAAGGCATTCTCGGTGGGATAGTTAAATTCGATGTGGAAATTTCGCACCAGATTTGCTACCGTGAGTTCCAGCTTCAGATCCACAATCCGCTTACCCAGGCACATGCGAGGTCCAAATCCGAAAGGCAGGTAGATAAACGCACTCAAATCCTTGTTCACCAGGGAATTTTCATCCGCATTCTTTTGCCTCAATCAGCGCTCCGAAAGGATATCCTGTGCCAGCGGGTAGAAACGGTCTTTCTTGAGCAGAACGTTGCTGTTCATCAGAAGATGTGTGCCCTTGGGAACACTGTCGGCTCCAGTGGATCGCATGTTGCCGAAGGTGACCGGATACAAACGGAACGATTTCTTGATGCACGCCCGCAGATATGGCAGAGATTTCATATCATCCAAAGTGAAATCTTTGTCTGGCGTAGGCAACTTGGTCAACAGTTCCTTCCTGAGTTTTTCCTGCTTCTCCGGATTCTTGTCCAGATTTAACAAGAGTCCCACGATGGCAGTACTTGTGGTGTCTGCAGCAACTGTTCCAGCCCAGCCTTGTGACCCTTTGAGTGTCCTTAGGAGTTGCTTCTTTCTATCCTCTCGATGGCCTCGATCCATAAAGATTTTAATATTCTGAAAGAGTTTTTGGGCCTCTGGGGACTGTTTTCCCTCCCTAAGGAGTCCCAATTCTTTATCCAGAGCCACCACAGCCACCGATATGCCAGGTGGTTTATGCTGCGAAGAAAATCTCCCGGCACTTCCAGAGACGTCTTATCGCGCTTCTCCCGGATGCATCGGTTCCAGGTGGACTGCCACATTGCGATGCTGCATCAGCACAAGGTTGGCAGCACTCCTCAGTCGTTCCCACTCCGGGCCTTGGGTAATCAGTCCCAAACAATCTTCAAAGAATCGATCTTTGCGCTTCTCCCGGTAATAGAGAACGGGCTCGGAGCCTATCCTCACCGGCCACTGGCCTTCAGTGCGGAAAACCCTCTCGAAGGTCTCCTCGCTGAATGTGATCATGGTGGAGGACATGCCGAAAAGTACGGGTATCAGGCATGTGTCTCCGAACTGTTTCCTGTACAGGAGCATCAACTCGTCCAGATCCAGATTGTGGTACTGCCCGCCCTTTTCATACCCGCTCCACAACTGCCACCGAGTCGGTCCGGAAAGCGCGGAGAATGGTTTCGCCCTCTTCCATTCCGTCTCCATTTGTTGCAAGTACGAGGATGTATCCTGTTTTTTTGCTGCTGCCAGCTGGGAGCTGGCCCTCCGCCCGTGCCTTACTGTACTACGCAACATCGTCAAGATCGCTCATTGAACTGAGTTGATAAACGGAGAAAAGCAAAAGATTGCTTCAATATGTTTACAGTAATTACACCAGATGAGAGAGCTTTGTGAGTCTTTATTTGAGCTTTTTCATAATTTGCCATATTGAAAATAATATTTGTTTTAATCTTTATTCATATGAACAAACAAGTTCTACTTGAAATTGATACAAAAGTTTATTACTTGAACTCTACACTATGTTTGTTTGTTGTGTAAAGTTTGACATTGTTTTTACATTTTTTATGTAAACTAAATTCTTTGGTATTATTTTGGTATAACGGAATATAACGATGAAAAAAGCGATTTATGTGAGAAGCAACACATATTCTATTACTACTATTCTTTAAACTAAGCGAACTACCATTGTAGTTGGTGGATTGGTTCCGAGTTTAGGCAAACAGATATTTTTTTACCATAGACGATAATTCGAAATTTCATATTGAAAACTTCTGGTACATGATCCACAAACGAGATGTAAAAACCTTTAGGGATCATTGAATGAATTTTATAAACCCATTTTTAAAAACCCCAGCACACCCATGACTTTATTCATTAAGCACAAAATAAAGATGCATCCTTTTAGAGAATAAGATGCAAACTGAGTGTTGATATGGTAAAATGTTATCAGATTAGAGCTGTTTTGTATTAGTAAGTTAGCATAATACCATTATTTAAAGTTGTAGGCAGGTGGGATCCCTATATTGAAGACAATGCGTAAAATCATCCTCGTACATCATTATATCAGAAATGTTTATTACCAGTCAGAGGTCGCTAATAAAAAGTATGAAAATATTAATGAACTATTAAAAAATAAGCTGACAAATTATTTTTTATTTGTTAATGTTTTAGATTACGTATCTTGATTAAGGCGATTTAATAGCAAACTTTCTTAATTGATGTAGTTTTTGAATAATTCTTTAACAACGAACTTAATCCTCTTGAAATAATTCTACAGGTACATGTGCCAAATCAACACGGATCCCATGAAAAGCCAGATGGGTTACCTGGACGTGGTGGTGCCCCCGGACATCGTTGACTACCAGACCAGTCAGGATGTGGTGCGGGCCATGGGACAAAATGTGACCCTCACTTGCAGTGCAACGGGAGTTCCCCTGCCCACCATCACCTGGCGTCGCGAGGACTCCGCTCCGCTTCTGCTAACGAGCGAGGACGATCGCGAGATCCTCACCGTAGAGGGACAAAACCTGACTCTCTGGCAGGTGCAGCGAAATCACATGGGCGCCTACCTTTGCATCGCCTCCAATGGAGTGCCTCCCAGTGTGAGCAAACGCGTCATGCTGGTGGTGAATTGTAAGTGACTTGACTATAGTCAAGTAAATAACTGCACTAAAATGTTTTATGGATAAACTTAAATATATATACCAAGATTAGTTGGATTTATATGCGTTTATCAGTGAAAGAGAAATATGTCATGATATCTCTATATAATTGCGTTTTAAAACATTTGCATTTTTATATTGCCAAAAAATTTACCAAAATGTAATTCAAAAATTCAAAAAATTCAAAGAATTTATTTAATTTGATAACCTGCTGCAGTTCCTCCTACGATCTGGACCCGCTACGATACCATCTATGTGGGTCTGGGGCAGAAGCTGACACTCGAGTGCACAACGGAGTCCCAGCCGCCATCCGTGAACTTCTGGATTAAGGACTCCGAACTGCTGCAAGGAGGTTCCTACGAGTCCGTGACGGTTGATCGGGTTTACCGGATTGTGATGCGGATCACCCTGCGTCCGGTCACAAAGCGGGACTTCGGGGAGTACAAATGCAGGGCCAAGAATGCGATGGGCGAGACAGATCGAATTATAACAGTGCATCGTAAGTGTGTCCGTCCATAGGCTTCCTTAGTAATCTCTGACCCACATCTACATCTAATCCTCAGACAAGGCCAAGAAGCACATTCAACACTCCCAT
The DNA here is from genome assembly GCA_021224005.1 of Drosophila setifemur. Classification (NCBI taxonomy): domain Eukaryota; kingdom Metazoa; phylum Arthropoda; class Insecta; order Diptera; family Drosophilidae; genus Drosophila; species Drosophila setifemur. The sequence goes on from JAJJHY010003979.1 coordinate 6,375,437, forward strand.
CAGACTTCCTCCCGCGAGAACCAGTTCATTGTCATCGAAGGTTGGTGTCAGTCCGAATATAACCATAGCTCAAAGTAATTATCCTTGAGTACTTTCAGAGTATATATCCAACGAGGCTGTGGTGCAGAGCAGATTACACTTCCTGTGGATTATTTTTCTGTGTTTGGTCAATAAAGTTTCTAATTTGTGAGCACGCAAACAGCGGTTCTTTGTCTTTTAGCCACTTGTGAAGCGTGACTGCATCTTTATATTGCCTAATTCACAATTATATATATTATAATTTGGTTACATCAATTGTCGGATTCAAGGGTTAAAGTAATGCAGGTGCGAACAAAGTATTTAGTGAAATCAAGTATTTTGATTATTCTCGTTCCTGGACATTCAATTTGATTTGCATTTGCATTTGCATTGATCTGACTAAATAAAATTGCTCTACGGTCGTCAAACATTTAAAATTAACTACAATTCGTTTTAGTTATGTACAATTGCATTGATCGATCCGCCACTTTACGCTTAACATAGAGGAAATTTAACTAAGGAGACGTGTTCAACAGGTGTTTTCCCTTTCTTGGTTTTGTTTTTCTTGTTTTTTGTTTTTAGAATAATTGTTAGCTACTCCCCAATGGTCTCTTCTCTTCCTGTGTGTTTTGCAATAAATTAGTGTGATAAAAGTTAGAACTATCTATGAGCGTGTCGAGGTAGGCTTAATAGTTTGTTAGTTGGATTGGCTTACAAATTAAGAGCGTGGTTTGGTGGTTTTTGTGTACGTGAGGATGTGCTAGCCTAAAACGGGTTCCTAGAACTAGAACTACGCTCAACTCGAGGCGTCGTGCCCGTTGGCCAGTTTCGAGGAGCGTTCCATGTTCGGCACCTCGATGGCAGGCGGGGGGGTGGCGCCCTTGGCCTTGGCCAGGACGTCCCGCTGCTCGTAGATCTCGTTGACCAGCTTCTTCACGAACGGATGGTTGAACTTGCCCTCCGTGGAGTCGAAGAACTCCTGGTGCTTCAGCAGGCAATTGTCCCGCTTCTCATACTCGAACGCCTGCATCACCATGTCCAGCCGATCGAGATCCTTGACGAACCTGCTCTCGGCACTCTGGGCATGCTCGTATTCCTGTAAATTACATAATTCATTAATGATATGTTGAAGAGAAGTCAAGGTGAAAGTCCCACCTCAAATAGTTCCATTATGCGCTTGCCACGCGGCTCAATCAGCTTGCATATATCCTCCATGGCCTTGAACTCCATGGCCCGCTTCTCGTCCTTGGAAACCCCGCAGAACGGCGTAATATCTCCCACCAAACTCTCGGCCAAATCGTGAACCAACGCCAGTTCCATGCAGCGAATCTGGTTCAGTCCCTCGCTGCCGTCCAGCAGGAAGGTGAGCATGCTCATCCGGTACATGTGTCCAGAAATCGATTCGCAGTCGTTGACATCACGCAACACCCATCCAGTGCGTTTGGTGTGCTGAGGGAGAGAAGGGAAAATCAGAGGTTTAGTACATATATTGCATTCTTTGAAATGAGAAAAAAAAATACCAAGAAGAAAATGAACTTTTGAGGAACTTCCTTTTGAATTACATTTGAAATTGCTTGATGAGCACGTTTGCTATAATTTCCTGGCTATTGAAACCATCATCACCAGCCCTCCTGCCACTTTAGCTAATTAAAGGCATTGACGAGGTGACGCTGGTGACATCGTTGGCAGGTTGGCAGGTTGGCTCGTTGCACACATCAAGGCCTGTGCCCCTTGCCCCGACCTTCAACTTAAACCTGCCACCGGGGCGGGTGTAGACTGTTGCTATTTGATCAATAAACGTTTTATTTATAGAAACCGGCGTTGCGGGAAACAAGGTCCAAAAGACGTTGCAGGCCCATGGCCAATAAGGTTTGCCTTCCTTCCGCCGCCGCCCCTTTGGCAATGGTAAAATTGAGCTTAACATTTTATCAATATTATGGTTTAATTAAAATGCAAGCGGCCAGAAGTCATATATGACTTATCGGAGTAATTTGAGTAGCTGGCTGGGGAGTTGCTCCGGTTGCAGTCACGTAATGAATTTCCAGCCTTATCTGGGGTTCGTTTTCACTTATTCCTGAACTGACTGCGGTTCAGGGGTAATTATGTACTTAACGATATGAATAATATCGATTAATGGGAAGCAACAATCTAGCAACAACCGAATTAATGAGCTCACTAATTGCATTGTTGGTCCGAAGCTAATATTAATTAACAACAGAAATCCATTTAATTCGAATCAATTTAGGAAAAGTATAATGACAACTTTTATCACTGCCAAAAAAGTTTCTAAATATCATTTTCGATTCCCTGTACATATAGAATCCCATTATCTAGAATATATTATCACCTCAGGCAAACCTTCACCCCTTGAGGCGCATTCTCGACTCGCCCAGATAGCGTCTATTTTTTTGAAGGCCAAGATCAAAGTCACGCGTTGCTTTCTTTTTCATTTTGCCTGTGCACGCTCTATATGCAATTCCGACGTATAATAGATGCGAAAAAAATTTAGAAAATTGCCTCTGGGAAAAGCATTGTTGTAGTTCGTTCGTTCGTTCGCTCGACTCCGTTGTCGGTCGGACGTCAATGCTGACGGCTGAGCAATATTCGCGTTGTCCCCAGCTAAAACTCACGATGATCCAAACATATTTCAGCAAAACAATAATATATGTATATAAATTTCATCATGCTCACGTGAGCCATTCGGAACTTTGTTGTCTCGCATTTAGCTTATGAGCGATTTTTCACGGGTGAAAAGGAAATTACAAGTTCAGTTTGGAGATAAGAAATGGGACCCCGTGCCTCGGGAGGATTATCATCGTTCTGAAAGTTTCAGGTTTCACCACAGTCGAAAGATTAGATACATAGCTATGGCAAAACGGTTACGGAACGTGTGAGCTCTCGACTTTTGCGTTGTTTGTTTTGTTTCTGCCCGTTTTTATGGCTGCCCACAGCTGTTGCGAGTCGAATCTAAACAATTTTCTTTATGGCTGGACTTTGCACTTAGCACAGTGCATTTGTGTAATTCGCAAATTCAAACAAGAAATACTTAGCTAATAACAGAATGAATTCGAAACAAAACGAATGTATTATGTGTATATATCTGATATATATATATAAATACATTTTCTTGGCAACCGACTATAGAAATGCGTCCGAGGGGGAGCCAAGAGCGAGGTTGCCTCTGACATTATACAATATTTTTGCAAAGAAAAAACAAAACAAACTAGAGAAACCAAAATCCAAAGAGTGTCGATAGAATAGAATAGATTATACAAAATGTAAATAAATACAATTTAGCGTTCTATTTGCTTTCATTTTCACACTTTTGTTTGTTGTTCTTTTTGGATCTGGGGGATATACAGAAATATTTCGATAAGACTTGTTCGCAATATACAGAAAATATTTACTAACAAAATGGAAAAACTGCGTCGAATTCGAATGACACTTCTAGAAATATCTAGTTTTTTAACCTAGTAAAATATATATAAATATTTAATAATATTTTAACTCATCACATACATAATACCTATTTCTCTAATATTTTTAATTCAATAAAATTAATAGTAACTGTCATAACTGACGTTTTGTACTGAAGTTATCTTCAAGATACTCTAGTTGAAGGCTATCTCTTAGATTTTATGAAAGTGCCATATAAATCCCATTAAAATATATAATCTCTTTCTACGGGCCATTATTAAGCCAAGTGATGGAGGTGTTCATGGTCACTAATCACCCGAAAATAAACTCATTGTCACTCGTTGTGGAACTTCCAAAGTGTATCTCAAGCAAATCAAAACGCTGAGGAGCACGCTGCTCTTAGAGCGGGAAAAATCGATGCGAACATATGACGCGAGTTTTGGGGCTGGAAGGGGGGAGTACTGAGAACTGGTTTCGCATACCTTCAGGTTGCCGATGAGCTCCATGAACTGAAGAATCTCGCCGAGGCCAGTGCTGAAGCAGGGCTTCTTGCCGGCACTCTCCGTAGTGGACGCCACCTCGTGACAGGAGGCACCTGGTCCAGGGGTCTTCAAGGAGTTATCCACACTGGCTCCCGCTCCGGCGCCAGCTCCAGAACCGGCATCGGCTGTGATTTCCTCCGGTTTGAGGGCTTGCAATGGCTCCGCCGCCAGCGATGACATGGCGAACTTGGTTGTGGTCTGCTGCTGCTGCTGCGGCTGGTGGGGATGTGGATGTGGATGCTGGGTGGTGGACTTGCTCCTCTGTCCGCTGGCCGACTGTGTGTGAATGTGCCGCTGGATGTCCTGGGTGCGCTGCTTCAGTAGATTCCGGGCGAACTGCTGGGCTGAGTAATTTGCGACGTGCGCCGACTCCGACTTTGATTCCGACTCCGATTCGCCGTGACTGCGACTGTGACTGTGACTGCGACCGTCCGTGTGCGAGGGCGAGCTGTGAATGCCTGAAACGGATTTCAGTTTGCATTTATCACCGATCCCAGTCCACCAAAGCAAAGTATCTGACAGAACGCATGTTACTCAACATGGCTCGCCGCCTGTTAATGTTACTTAACAGAGTGGAGAGAGAGAGAGTGAGTGAGAGAGTACCGTACCTTCGGGTGTGTGAGCGAGAGCGCCGTCAGCCTGACTAGAGTGTTGCTTTGCAGCTCTGGCTGCTGCTGTGGTTGTGGTCGTGCCGATTTGTCGCAGCAGCCTGCAGAGATCGCTCCCGCCGTTTGCCGCTTTGGCCAGCTGCTGCAGGGAGAACATTGCGATGGTAGTAGCTGCGAGTGCAAGAGAGAATTGAGGTATCGAGAGAGAGAGCCAGAGAGAACGCGTCGCGCGTGATCGTCGACTACAAAGCTGCAGCTGCCTCAGTCAGACACGTGATGTGCGGGCTGTGGGTGGGAGAGAAAGAAAGAGAGAGGGGGGAGAAAAAACTCATTAATTGTTGTTGCTATGGCAATGTTTTGGGTGGATTTTTTTCGCATGCGAGTTTTTTGTGCCACAGTTTGGGAGTCACCCAAGCAAGCCAGATTTTTACCGTTCGAAGCGGATTATACATATTTGGTTTTTGGAGGGTTCCGATAATTATCGATTAAGTATTTTATGTACCCTTTATTATTCACATTAAATTTTTTTAAATATTAAATATTTTATCTCAAAATATTTCTGCTTTTCTCTTTGAATATTTGTGATTGTTGTTATTTTGTATTAAATAAAGATTAAAATCATTTCGAGGGTTAATATAATTTTCAGGAATGTTTTAACGATATTTGTTGAGCATGTTCATTAAAATCACTTAAGTGTGTTAGATATTTATTAATTTAAATTTTAAAGGCACTAGATTGAAATAATTTGCTGAATAATCCATTAAAATCGTTTTTCATTTTATATTCAAATCCATTTATTACTTAGTCACCGTTGCTAATTAACAATTAATTGTACTTTCATCAAATTATTATTGTTTTAAAAATGCATTAACACATTGACTGCACTTCCTCCTAAGTAAGCTGATGCAATAAACTAGTTGTTCAATAGTTTTATTATTTTCGGCAATTACAAACGAATTTACGCGTTTAACCATTTGTGTTTAATTGCAAAATAAAAACCATAATAACAACATTTTATGGAGCGTCCAAAGTGCAATCGATGACATAAACAATTAAAACGCCTTATCAGCTGCCGACAGTCTAATTTCGCAGCCACGCGAATAAACATTAATGAATGTATGAACAAATGAGGTCACAAATATAGCACCAAGAAGCACGCTCTGAAAATGTGATATTCCTATAATTTTATATTGCTTATAATGTTTTTATTGAATGTATATGGGAGATTCACCAAAACTTTGTTTGTTATATTTTTTGCTTTCATTAGATTATCATCAAAAGAGTTTTGCAGATAGAATATTATTATTTTTCTATTATTATGCTATTTAAGTTGTGTTCAATTTATTAATACAAATTAAACGGTGTTTGAGTAATCTTTTTAGTTGTACACAAATTGATTATTTGTTGTTTACGATCACTGATATTTTGATTTTTTCACGAAACTTTATTTTAATATGGAAACATCTGTATACATATATGAACCGATCATTATACAAATTCACTTTGTCAACATAAATAAATCAATAATCTTGAAATAGGAACACTGTTTCTACAACTTAAGCACCTGAATATCGAGTACTGAGTGCTATTCTATTGACCGCAACTGTTTAAGGGGCTACCTTGACACCGCTCCGAGTGCAAAAAGAAGTTCAAAACAAATGAAATGTAGGAAGCAGGCGGCACTCAAGGTGATTGTGTTGATTTGTAGTTGCGAATCTTGCGGATTCTATGTGCGTCTTGTGGCACGTAGGCAAATGCTGCTTTTTTGTTGTTTCTGTTGTTGCAGCCCTCTTCCTCTTCCTCTTTTGCCCGTTGTCATGTAATTTCAGCTACCAAGTCCAAGAGCTCCGTCCGCCGATGGCCGATGGGCAACTGAATCTTTTATACTTTTGATTCGGACCGACGTCGGGGCAGCGTTTGTAATTAAGAATATAAATATCACTAAGCTAATATAGTAGACACCCACACACACACACACACACACACACTCGCACACTCGGAGCACACGCGCACAACAACAAAGCAACATTAGAAATAGTTAGAACTACTAACGGAATTTATGCAACAGAACGGTCGTCTTCTGCATTCTGCCGACTGCTGTTTCTGCTCTTGCTGCTCTTTTTTTTCGCTGCTGTCACTGGGCGCTTCTCATTGCGGAATATTTTTAATTCGCCTCGCTCGTGCGGATATATATTTTCCTCGAGCAGATGATGCGGCGAGCTATCGCTTCTCTCGCTCTTTCACGCCCGTCGAGGGGCAAACAAAGTTGCGCGCTCTTTTCAGCAATTGTTTTTCTCGGAAATTGCAGAATTCTTGTATGCGGGCGACACTTTTTGTTCTTGTAAAAGCAGCTGCTGCCACAGTGTGACCGTTGGTCCGCTGCTCGAAGTCCCAGCCAACAGCTGTGCTCCGGCGAGGGTGTGACCGTATGCTTGGAAAATTAAAATACTCAGTATTAAAATACTCAGTATACAAAAAACATAGTATTAAAATACTTAGTATTCCATAACTCGCACATGTTTTTATTTTGTTTGGCAATTGAATTAATTAATTAATATATCATGTTGGCGCCCATTAAGCATTTGTTGGGGAACTACCGGATTGTTTTGGCCAGCGGTTCACCCAGGAGACAGGAACTGGTCAAAATGCTGGTTGGTATCAGTTAACGAACTTAAACTAAGGTTTAAACTAATTCTTCTCCTTTTAGGGTCTGAATGCCGAGTTGTGCCCCTCGACTTTTGAGGAGAACCTCAACCTGGAGGACTACAAGGAATTCTCGGACTACATAGAGGCCACAGCCCTCGGAAAAGCGGAGGAGGTCTTTGCCAGGCTCAGTTCCGAGGATGATGCGAAGAACCTGGTGGTGATTGCCGCCGATACGATGGTTACTCTGGGCAAGGAGATCTACGGAAAGCCCAAGGATGCCGTCGATGCCGTCAGGATGCTTACAAAGTAAATACTGGGTATATATTTGCAGGACCCAAAAGCTTTCTTAGGAGTATTAGATAATGCTTTGTTAAAAAGGTTTAAAATTAGATAAAAAGGAAATTTTTATAATATTTTAGCTTCTGAAATAGTGAAAGGATTATCTTTTTTCATAGGATTTAACAAAATGCTTTGCTAAATTTAATTTATGAAATTTATTTCAATGTTTTCCGCTTTAAGGAATTTAATTTCCAATTATATTCCATCATAATTTATGTTTGTTTAAATTTCTTTTCTTTTGTATCATGAAATATTATTCAATAATCTTGTAAACATTCTTAATTTCAAATTTTCGCATCAAGAAATGAAAGCAAACATTTTTCCTTTACCATCAAAATTTTTGTATAACATGTAAGGATTTAAATCAATGAAATTTATTTCAATTCTTTTATATTTCGGTTAATGAATGAATTGAAAAGCTGGCTTTTTGATTTAACTTTTTTAATGTTATACAGGAAGATATAAAACATGAGTTCATTATTATAAAAACACTTGAACTATAACAATATAAGTTAATCAGAAAGGGAGATATCGACTTAACTTGAGATCATTTTTTCGTACCCAATATTATTAATATATTAATATAAACTTTGTAATTTATTTCATAGTTTGTCGGGAACCTCAAATCGAGTGTTTAGTGGCGTTGTGCTAAAACATGCCAAAGGAGTGCGCAAATTCACGGACACGGCGGATGTTTACTTCGGAGATCTACTGCCAGAACAAATTCAGAGCTATGTGGATTCGGGGGATCCTCTGTAAGCCATTCTTACAACCATTAATTCCAAAAATAACATTTAATATATCTTATATAGCGACAAGGCTGGAGCCTATGGAGTCCAGGGACCTGGCGGTGCTCTCATCCACCGCATCGATGGTGACTTTTACTCCGTGATGGGCCTACCACTGAATAGGCTGTGCTGTGAATTGAATAAGCTGTTTCTGGAGGAGCTCTCCTCGTAACTGTCGTGCCAACGTCGGGCCCATCAAAACCCAACTGCTTTTAGTTTATGCGGCAACAAGCGTCAGAGGCTAAACACGACCCGGTGACTTTAATCGTCGCTGATAAGCAGCTGTATCTCTCTCCGTCTCCGTCTTGGCATGGGCTTGTCTGTTGATTTTTTTTAGCCCAATTAAAAATAAGAATCTAATAACAGCAGGCCTATTGCTCACCAAAGAGCGAATGACAGTGGATTAGTAGCGTTGAATTTTAAAAATAATAATAAACTGGAACTTAAAGACCAGTTTATCTTTTACAATACAATTGTATACCTGGTTAATTTAAACTTTATGTATTTGCATTTAATTGTTGATAAAGCGAAAAAAAGTAAAATAAATGTACAGCAAAATAATTATAATTGTACTTTTATTTAATTATAAAAAATTGAATATGTTTGTCAAATATTGTTATAAATCCCTTTTAAAATATAAACCATTCTTAGTCTTAACAAATATTACTAATACGCAACGTTGGCTTAAAAAGCAGACTAAGTGAATTTCTTTCTCATTGCTTCAATATTTTCTTTACTTAATTATTTTAAAATTTATATTGATTTGTTTAAATTCTAAAATAACCAAACCACTGTTCGCTCAGAGAGCACCCTGACTCTCCCTAATCATTTACAACTCGTACAAAACAGAGCAACATATTATTTTCCATGATAACACGATTATATAAACGAGAAGAGCACAATAAAATATTTTGTTTATAAGCTGAATTGCAGAAATAGCAGCTCAGTAGTCTTTCAACGACCACGCCAAGCAGATCCATCATGTCCCAGCACCTCCAGCAACCGACGATCCCCAAGAGCGGCTATCAGATGTGGGGCGGGCGCTTCAGCCAGCAGTCCCATGAAGCGCTCCGGACGCTGAACAACAGCCTGCCCTACGACTCCAGGCTCTACGCGGACGACCTGGATGCCAGCAAGGCCTATGCGGAGGCTTTGCAGAGGGCCGGACACCTGGACGAAGCCGAGGCGGACAAGCTGGTGAAGAATCTGGAGCTGTTGCGCTTCGACTGGGTTGAGGGTGGCGTGAAGTTCCTGCCCGGCGACGAGGATGTGCACACGGTCAACGAGAGGCTGTTGGTGGGCCTAACCGGTGAGCTGGGCCAGCGCCTACACACGGGACGCAGTCGCAACGATCAGGTGGTGACCGACTTGAAGCTCTGGCTGCGGAAGGCCATCCGCGAGACCCTGGGCCGGCTCAGTCGGGTCATTGACACCGCTACCAAGCAGGCGGAACAGCACCTGGGCGTCCTCATGCCCGGGTACACGCATCTGCAGCGGGCCCAGGCAGTTCAGTTCTCCCACTGGCTGCTCTCCCACGCCTTCGCCCTGCGTGAGGATGGCCAGCGTCTGGTGGAGCTGCGGGACAGGGCCAATGTCCTGCCCCTTGGTAGCGGTGCTCTGGCGGGTAATCCTCTGGGCATCGATCGTGTCTGGCTGGCCGAGCGTCTGGGATTCTCGGGAGTGACGCCCAACAGCATGCATGCGGTGGGAGATCGCGATTTCGTGGGTGAGTCTCAAAAAAAAATTGTCTTCCCATGTGGATTGGAGTGGTCACTCAAGTCATTTCAAAGTCGTTGAGGCTGCAATTGGTGTTCAATTGATTTCTTATCAGAAGGTGACTTCGCTTTTGATTATTTTAAGGAGAGGCTGATAAGAAGGGATAGTACCCTGCAATCCTAAAATAACAGGGTGTACTCGAATCGATATTTGTTTAAAAATCCATTTTTTAATTAAAAATTCAAAATCTCTCATAAAAAATGTAAATTCCATTTAATGTTAAAATTTGTTGAATAGAATATACATTTCATTAGCGTAACTTTGATAATATATTTAATGACTTTTCAACAATTTAACTAAGGTACCACTTGTTGATTATTTAAGTATTTTTAATTCAAGTGCCTTTAATTAAGTAAAGGTTTTGATAACTTACATTGTAGAAGCCAACCTTTAAAAACGTCGGTTGCACAATTGAAAAATTATAAAAAGCTCAAATCAAAAATAAAAGAATTTTAAATATTTTTTTATGAATTACAAATACCAATTAATATACTTTGATAATATATTTTATACCATTTTTAATATCGCCTCTAAATTATTTAGTTAGGAAATCATCGTTGATTTATTCAAGTGCTTTTAATTAAGTAAAGTTTTTGATAAGATTAAATGTGCTCCCAATTAATCGGTGTTTACCTTCTTAGTGGACTTTATCTACTGTTGCTCGATGGTGAGCCTGCACCTCTCCCGCCTGGCCGAGGATCTCATCATCTACAGCACCAAGGAGTTCGACTTCATCCGTCTGTCCGATGGCTTTTCAAGTGGCAGCAGCCTGATGCCTCAGAAGCGGAATCCGGATAGCTTGGAGCTGATTCGGGGCATGTCCGGTGTGATCACCTCCAATCTGACTGGCATTATGATGACCATCAAGGGAACTCCGTCCACCTACAACAAGGACCTGCAGTTCGACAAACTGTACTGCTTTCAGTCCTTCGACAAGCTTTCCCAGGTGCTAGATGTAACCGATGGTGTCCTTCAGACAATGCAGGTGCAGCGGGATGCAATGGAGGCGGCACTTAGCACGGATATGTTGGCCACGGATTGGGTGAGATTACTTAATTTAAATTATTTTGGGTTTTCAATCCATATAATGAGTGAAAAGCTTAAATCATAAAATATTGACAGATTGACCTTGGTTATAAATTTTAAAATTGAATAATAATAATATTTAGCGCAATTCTAAAATGCGATTTAACAACATTTAGTTGTATCTTATCAGTTGACATAATAATATTAATTAAGATTGCATCAAATTTGTGTTTGGGATAAAATGGACTTGTTTTCTGTTAAGATTGAATTTAAAGATACTTTCTGTCACCACTTTTGAATGTTATTTTCTTTTTGACAGAGCCATAATTTTTTATTCCCATTAAAAGTAGTTAAAGGTTATATTGGGATATTGAACAAATTTGTTACAGGTATAAGTTTTCTTTTTCTATATATCTATTTTTATTCTGCAGTACAGATACAGATGAATTTTGCTTTCGAAATTAACCGACGATTTATTGACAGATCAAAATTTAATGGTTACAATGATTTGAACATTTACAAATCACCAATTTTTTTCTTATCTTTGTGTTTGACGTTAACAAATTCTTCTAAATATGCAGTTTAATTGGAAATTTTTAATAGTCATGATACTTTATAGGTACTATAAAGTGATAATTAGGAACTTGTGCAGTGTCAAAATAAAACACTTAACATTTTACACAAACATTTTACACATTATGGCGAAATGGAGCCTGATTCTGGAGCTTTCTGAAATATAATATCCTGGACAATTTCAGGCCGTTTATTTGGTGAAGATTAGGATTTCTTTCCGAAGTTTGTAGTCACATTTTCATACATTAAAATTTTAAAACATTCACTATTTAACCTATTTAAAAAGTATTACAAAATGCAGTCTGTTTTATTTTAGACTGATTGGACTGTGCAGAATCATATTTTAATACAAGAAACAATATAAGAACATTTAGTTATTGACTTATTTCCTTATTGAAATTGTGGAGTGATTTTTTTATTCATTTTTTTTCTTATTAATGCTTTTTTTTAATGCCAATATGCTTTCTGAATTTCCTCTTTCGTGACTATTTCAGGCCTATTACTTGGTAAAAAAGGGCCTTCCTTACCAATAATTTTGTAGTCATGTTTTTATACAAGAACAAATTAAAGAACATTTTAATTCAAGAAATTTTAATGACTTATTTAAATAATATGACGAATTGGAGTTCCATTAATAACATACTTTGTGAAATACTACTTGTATGTAAATTTTCCGTGACTTTAGGCCCATTACTTATGATAAAGAAAGGCATCATTTTCCAAAATTTCGAAAAATCACCTTTGCATTCAAGAAAACATTTAAAAACATTCAGTTTTTTACTTATTAAAATAATATTCCAATATGGAACCGTTTCCATGATTAATTTGCTATCCGAAATATCTTTTTGGTGACTATCAGTTGGCGAGGAAGGGTAATCCCATCCGAAATTGTGAATGTATCATATTTTTAGAACTTATTAAAGAACATTTAGTATTTTACTTATTTAAATATTATGACAAAATGTAGTCCCTACCATTACTAATATACCATCTGAAATACCTTTTCTTTGCATATTTCAGGCCTATTACTTGGTGAAGAAGGGCATTCCCTTCCGGCAGGCGCACCACTTGATTGGCAAAGTGGTCACGCTGGCGGAGCAGCGGGGCGTGGGCATCACGGAGGTGCCTCTGGGTGAGCTGCAGGCGATCTGCCCCGCCTTTGGATCGGACATTGCCAGTGTGGCGGACTATGCCCACAATGTGCAGCAGTACAACGTGATTGGAGGCACCGCCAGCGTCAGCATCAAGGAGCAGTTGCGATTGCTGAAGAAGTACGCCGAGGATTTGCGCAAACAGTCCTAGGACCGAAGCTTTATTTGGTTGACTTTCGTTTTGGGTTAACAAATTAAAAATTTACATTTACAAACGGATCTCTTTGGGTGCGCATTAAGGCATATATGTATATGTTTATGTATAATTATGGTGGCCTAGTTGACGCTGGGACTCTGGGGCGTGTAGGTGTAGGGCTCGTGTCCGGCCTTCTCGCTGTTGTCCAGCTGCTGGTAGCCGGTGACGGCGGAGTTCTGGGGCGGGGCCATCTTGCCCCCGGAGATGAGCACGCCGAGACTCTGCTGCAGCTGCCAGCGACGGGCCTCGCGGATAGACTTGTTGCGCCTCAGGGTCTTGGCCAGCATGAAGGCGCACAGCACGCCCAGCAGCTGGACAAAGGCCACCGTGGTGGCTCCGGTGGCAATCAGCATGGCACTCTGCGACACGATGAAGTTCATCTTGCGGAAGCAGCCGTAGTCGAAGGTCTGCAGGCAGGTCACCTGGCTGGAGTCGTTAATGTCCTCGGCCAGGCTGCCGCAGCAGGAGTTCGGCACCACCACATCATCGGCATCCAGGGTGGAGTTCTTGTTGGGCTCATAGTAGTCCTTCCAGTCCTCCGGCTGGTTCACACCGCAACACTCAAGCTGTAGGGGATTAGCAAGTATTTAGCAAGGGGATTACATTTTCCCAAAGATGAAACTCACTCCGGATTGCATGAAGTCCACTCCAGCTGCCACATAGGGATCGTGGTCGTATTCGGCCAGGGCCTGGTGCATGGTGCGCATCAGCATTCCCTTAACCTGCGACTGCATCACGAAGGCGGCAATGGCGGCGGACACCTCCAGGATGAAGACCAGGAACAGGCAGACTCCATACTGTAGAATGGAGAGATGGTTATAGAATTTAGTAGAGAGTATTTTGCAGCATTAAACGATTATTGGTTTTATATCAATTTGGTTGAATAATTGTTCTTAATTTAAATTACTGAGTTGTATTTAGAAACTTTTTTAGTTCAATTGAAAGTTCAGTTTAATATTAAATGAAAAAATAAATATTCGCTATTTGTTGTATCGAATTCGTTTAAATATATTTTAGGATGCTTTTCAGATCAGGATAGCAATTAGAACTCACCAGGTTGATGACCATCACACTCTCCTTGACGGCTCCATATGCCCCCAGAGTGGCCACTGCGATGAGAATGAATCCAATGGCGATGAGGAGGGCAGGAGGCGATGAGAAGTGACCATCGATGAACAGGCTGAAGTCACCGAAGATCGCCTGGATCGTAGTTCCCACCATGATGAGTAGGATGGCGGTCAGCTGTGGTGGGAAAGGGGAATGCAATATATCGTCATATATTGCATGTCAAAACTAATTTAAGTGCGAGATTTTAAGTGTGAATATGTGAGCAGATGCAATACGATGATTTCCTAGGCACATGCAACATCTATAATATATATAATTATATAATATTGAGCAATTCTTCGAAAACTTTTGTAATTTATAAATGAGTAATTATTAATAAATTCATCACTAAAATGACAATAATAAAAATAAATATTGAGAGTATAAATTGTAAATAGCTGAGCGAGAAAACGTTTATTTTACTCTATAATTAAATACCCAACATTAAATTATAGGTTAATATCAAAATACCTTCAGAACACCATAAAAAATCAATTGAAATTGCGACGTTTATTCATTTTGTTTAACCAGTGTAAAAATAAGTTTATTGTAATTATAAATTGTTACTGACTACATATGTACGGTTTTCCATCTTAGCGATTCATTTATTCAGTCGAATGTGAACCGATATATATCCGAACATTTGTTATAACGATGTTAATACACATTGATTAATGATCAATAACAAGAAGCTATACAAGTTTTGAATAAGCTTTGTATGTATTCGAAGTTATGTTCGTATGTATTAGTATCTATAATTATTCCATTTCCGGAAATACACACACTTTTTGTTCACCATCACATTCAAATATAAATATTTTTGGCTTCTTATCTTATCAAAATAAGCGATTGTTGAACAGTTTGAAAGGAACTGAACTGATGGAAAAGTTGAGAAATATTCTCCCAATTTATACAATTATTTATGTATTAAGCCTATTGTTTATTGAAATCATTCAAAACATAATTTCTTTAAACACATACTTTGTTATATTGTCTTTAAACATTAATCAACGATGCAAATGATTTAATCCAATATATAACTCTACAACTACTTCGCAAATCTTGATTCGCAATAAACTTTAATTGCTTTATAATTATCCTAAATTTTGTTATCTTCATATTGCAGATATTTGTTTTAAAGTGCAAATAAAAACAAGTTAAGAAGAGGAAGCTTCTGTTTGTTCTTGACCCGTTTCTCTTGCCTTTAATATTTTGCTCTCTGCTCTCATTTTGTATTCCTATCAGCGACTTACGTAGACGCAAAGTGATTCACAAAAAAAAGACTCATTAGCTGATAACGAAAAGCGCTCTATTTGATAAAAAATAAAAATAAAAAAAGGAACACGCAGAACCGAATAAAGATGGCGGCCCTGTGATTCATGGAATGCAGTGTGAAGATTGAAGAATGTATCCAAAGGATCGACTCACCGCAAACATGAAACTCACTATGATGATTCATGGAATGCAGGGTGCAGATTGGAGGCTAATGTATCTAGAGGATCGACTTACCGCAAACATAAAGCTCACTATGATGAGCATGTACTTGGCGCACCGCATTCCCGAGTTTAGCTGCAAGTCTCGGTTCGCCATTGTGATGTTCGAATTGTCGCTCGCAGATCTGCTGCAAGTGTAAATGTTAAAACAACAATCAGTTAATATATAGTATATCGGTCGCTTTAATTTGTCTCCGACCGCACACGGGCAATGAACGTACTTTAACTTTGGCTAGTCACACGTGAACTGAGCGGTGAAAAAAAAGCGGTGAACGGAATCGTTGAACGCGGCTCTCCGCCACCTGTGACGCGGTCTCTCTCCCACGCTCCGGCAGGTGCCAACTGGCCTTGCCACCCCCTGCTCCACCCACTCGCTCTCACACTCAGAGAAACAGATGTTTTTGTACTTGGTATCTACAAAAAATACTCAAAAGGGATGCATTCAAAAATAAAGTACACCAGTTCTACAAAAATTAATTTTTATATTTATTGAAAAGAGTTTCTTTAATTGAACCATTTTGGAAAGGGAACAAATATTTGTTTTCTAAAAATTCATAAATTAATACGGACCATTTTTACAAAGAATTATTCCTCCATCACAAAAATAAACTTGATTTTATTATCCTGTAATTGAATTAATTTATTTGTATTTAATTTATTTATATATCCTATTATATATACTGTAAGGACTGAAATGGATAAGTAGATTGATTAACATGTTTTGTTATGTTTTTTTCGAGTGCACCCATGTATGACTTCCACTCTCCAGGGAAGGCTTTCCAGGCAAGGCTTATCAGGCAGTAATTGCTCATAGTCTTCCAGTTAGACAAATTGGAGATAAGATAATGGTTTCCTTGTTTTCATTAAGTGAGTATTTTGCAATGAATTATTCCACATTCGATGCAATCGAATATTGAAGCTTCTCTTTGGCACTTAATTATAATTATAATTATAATACGAACTAATAATATACTTCTAAGTCTTCCTCCCAATTACATACTCGTATGTATATTAACAAGCAGTTCAAGTTCGCTTGCCAAGGCCGAAAGCCACAATCGAGTATATTATCGATTTGAGTTCATTTTTAAGTGAGTCAACTTTTGTGGTTTATCGATTTTTTAATCGCATTGCACTTCCGAATAGTTTTAATTATTCACAGGTAAACACAGGTGTGCCCACCCATGAATGTGCTAGCTTTTCGGTCTGTCTGAGGTGGGAAACAATAGATACACATGTTATGTCTGGCTCACATTTTTTTTGAGTATTAGCTTTAGCGGATAATCGCCCACGTAGGTGACAACTGCTGTCAATTTATTATCCATTCCAAAATAAACCTCATCGCAAAATGACTTCAAAGCTTTTGCAAAAATAAAAAAAAAACACAAATTTTTCACCTTCTTAAGAAATTTGCAAATTTGCCTGAAGACGTTTCATTAATAATTTATAAAATAATATGCTGTTTTAAGGCAAAAGAGTCAATCAGTTTTCAATAATATTTTAAATAGATTTAAAAGCTTTTTAATTTTTAAGGTCCTTGAATGAATATCCATAGGTTGCTTTATTTTAGAATAATGCAACGGAGTTACATATGCGAATCTTTTAACTAAAAAAGTCCAGTTTTTGTAAAACCTTATTTCGAAAGGCATTTCTAAAGTATATGTTCAACTATTTTTATTATTTTATGTAAAAGGCAAACCTAACATTGCAATTGTAGCTTTTAAAACGCAGTTCTTTATTACCATCAGACTGCGTTTCATTTTATCAATATATATATGTTTGTAAAAAAGTCTTACAAGTTAAGAATAATGCAATGAAAATATCTTATCAAGCGATAAGATTGAATTGTGAAATCCAACCAATAACCAATCCAAACATTTTGATAAGCCGTAGGCTATATGGATTTTGTTTTTTATTTTCACCAATGTTTATTTTTATTCATTTAAGCAGAAGAAAAATTCAAAAGGTTTAAATACATAGAATAGTTCTTTGTTTTCTTTTTAATGACTTAGAAGTAATTAATTAGCACTTGGCTCGCCTAGCACCTGTCCAGCAACTCTCCCAACTGAGTTCTCCTGGATTGGATTAAATAAAGCCCGTGATGCCATTACGGATTTTGATCTCTCGTGCTATATAGCAAGCAAAGATGACTCCAAAGAACTGGAAGATAAAAGCAAATAGAAAATATTAATGAAATTAGGTGTGACATATTAATTCCCTTTGTATATTTCATGATAATAGGCTACGGAGTAATTTAATCAAATTATTATTTGTTATTTTAATTATTAAAGCCGGCTATATTTAAAAACATATTTTTTAGTAACACAAGAAATGAACAAGTTGCAAAAAAATCAAGAACAGAAGTAGTATTCAATTTATGCAAATACTCCAAAAAATTTGTGCTAGGTCAAAATCATGCTAAAAATGTAGGCCTTAACCAATATATTAAAATGTTTAAATTATAATATATTTTACTTTTCTCAAAATGTAAAGCTGATTTCCCTACTAGGCTGTTTAACTCACCTGCAGAATGGCAATGACCACGCCCGCCGCTCCCAGACTGACCGCATGGGCGGCAATGTAGTTGGAGAATCCATCGAGACAACCGTCCGGATGGCGGACATCAACGCTGGTCACGTTGGACCAGCAGTTGAAGGAGCCCACTGCACCCACTGGAACGGTGCAGCACGAGATGGGCAGATCGCCAGTTGGGAACTTTTTGTCCCAGTCAGAGAAGGAGCTCACTCCGCAGCAGTCGAAGTCCCGCTGCACATTATCCCACAGGGATGTGACAGGGCTCTGGGTGTCGGTATTGTACTCCGAGATCGAGGCCAGAAGAGACTTGTTGATCAGGTCGGAGGCGTCACTGCGCAGCACATAGCCACTGATGCCGGCAGCCAGCTCCAGGATAAAGATGATGGCCAGCATAATGGAGAAGCTGAGCACCAGGCAGTAGTTCTCCTTGAGGGCACCCCAGCAGCCGAAAAACGAGATCACGATGATGAAGGCACCGATCACGATCAGGAATGTGGGGATCGAAAAGAACTTGCCGGCCAGGAAGAGCTCATAGCCGGTGTAGACGGCTCCGACACCGGCTCCAACGGCAATCAGAATAATGCCAGTGATCTGGTAAAGAGATTTAATTGAATTTAAAATGCTTTGTAAAATATATTTAATAAGAAGTTATTTCCCTTTCAAGGTGATCCATTAAATTTTAAGTAAACCTATTTGGTTTTGCAGGCTGACAGTTTTTCGCAAAGGAGATAAGATAATTATCTTAGCTCCTTTGGACAGTGTTTGGTTTTATCTAATGGCGTCTTCTAAATGGAATGTTTAAACAAACTGAGTACACTAGGACTTGAACAAATACATTAAAGTAATTCTATTTAAGAATTAATTTGTACTACTTATTATTAATATTCATTTCATTCATATTTTGAACTCAATCAGATTCATCATTTTGTGTGATTTGGAATTGAGAATACATATTAAATCAATCTGCTAGGTGATTCCCCATTTATCAGCAGTCTGTGGGGCCTATCTTATCTCTAATACCATTCAGTCTATCACTAAAGTTTGACCTATGGCTGAGTCAGTGACTCATTGTGGGGAAACTATATAAATTACTCACCAAGAAGATCAAGTTAAATCCAAAGAGCGTATATTTCACCGCATTGGCGCTGCCAGTTAGAAGCGACATCTTGTTTCAATATGCTAAGAGCCTGAGGAAATTGATAAGAATATATTGTTAAAATCATAAAGGTCGAAAAACAAAGAAAGTTTGTCTAACTCACGGCCGGAAAGAAAATTAAACACTACCTCTGTGTATCAATTTCAAAAGCAAAGTAAAGTTTGCAGTCGGTTAACCAAGACACCAAGGCAAAGTTCCAAACTGTTTTATTTCTAATCAACGAAAATATATATATATATATATATGTATGTTCTTATCAGCAAATGATATGGCATACTGCTTTTGTTTAAGCCAAATGTGGTCAACCACCTGTTGTAGTTGTTGCCAAAACCAAGACAAGATAAACGAAATTTTTGGTAACTGATAAGATTAGATCACGCCGAAAACTTTTGCAGTTTGTTTTATGGCCAGAGCAAAACAAATATTATGATATTGATTAATTTATATCTTCTTACAAAAATTTGGAACGTCGAAATGCAATTACGCTTTTTTTTATCGTTTTGGTGAAAACATTTTTATCAATATATTGGCGAGCATTGTTTCACCATTTATTTCAGTGGATTATTGCTATGTCCGTTTAAACTTTTTGCTTAAATAATTTATAATGAATTCAAATGAGTCATAAAGGTTTTGCATCTTTTTCTGGTTCATGGCAAGTGTCAGCCAAATTTGATCGATACCACAAATAATTTATTATGGGTTTGTTGTTGCTGAGAATTACGATTATAATCGCTTTATTAGATAGGAAACCATCTGGCTAAGGGTTCTTATGCTTATCTGTCCGGTGACTCATTTTTGGTGTCATAACGCCTTCTATTTAATTATTTTAAACTTGAAATTGTTTTTAGCAAGCGACTCTTGTCTGCACAATTATGTGAGTTTTATTTTGAAATTTAAACATATTCCCTATCAACGGATCCCGGTGAAAATTGAGGAAGAGCCACTTGACTTGGCCCTGCACTTTATCAGTTACTATATATTCGTTCTACTCACAGCAAGTGGACAATGTTTTGGTTGACGTGAAGGTTGGACAACAACTGAGCACCCGCTCCCATTGACATTCGCCGGCACGCTCGCTGAGGATTATTAATGTGAGAACCCATTCAGTTCACTCCGCCACCTACAATCGCATTGGTCTGGGTGAGTTTAGTGATAAAAAATATCATATATGAAGAAATACTTGGCGGAAAAGCTGTGAAAAAGCTTCTCACCGAGTTAACACGGCTCTGCGAAAAGAGAAATATTCAATTGTTCCACAATTTGTATCAGCGACGATTACCATTTTGTAAATATATGGAATATCTGTGAAGCTAAAGATATTTTTGGACTGAAGAATTATATTATTTTAGATACGCCAATTTTCTAAAATGCAGATAGTTTACGAAGAATTATAATTGTAATAAATTTTATTAACACGAATCAATTAATTGCTGCACAATTTGTATCAGCGTCGATTATAATTTTAAAAATATATGGAATATCTGTAAAGCTTAAGATATATTTAAAATGAAGAATAATTAACTCCAAAACAATATAACAAATGCAGATAGTTTACGAAGAATTATAATTGAAACACATTCAATTAACACGACTTTGCGAAAAGAGAAATATTCAACTGTTTCACAATTCGAATTAGCGATGATTTCAAATTCATAAATATATGGAATATCTGTAAAACAAAAGATATATTTTAGTTGAAGAATATTAATCCTAAGACCCGGCAATAAAATCAAAATGCATAAAGTTTACGTAGAATTATAATTGAAATAAATTTTATTCACGTTTGTCGTATACTAAATGCTATCGAAGAATATATATGAGTATCATTTGTTATTTTAAGTGTTTAGTTTTAAGTTTTATTTTGGGGTATTTGCTGGCATAATTTTAATACTTGAATTTCGAGTGCAATGCCAAAGCGAGTTTTGTGTGAGGGGAAAATGTGTGGAAATGCGACGCAGGAACTGAAACTGAAACTGGAACATTTTCAAAGTCACATTTTACTTTTCGAGTCGAATATTAGTCATTAGTTATTAGTTAGTTTTGGCTTCGTCAACTTCGCGTAATTTGTTTGAAATTTTAATCACAATGCCAGAAAATTTCAAAAATTACCAAAAAAGTCTCATCGAAAGGGGGGCGCGTGTCGTGGTCAGAGGTGTTAGTAGTTGTTACAAATGTATATATATATATGTATATATCATTTAAATGAGTTAATTATTTAGTTAGTAGATCGTTGCTCCGCCGGAGTTCCCAGTATTATTTCCTATCCTTGCCATGGCGATCCCTCTGATGCCGGCTGGCCGCAATGGTCGTCGATGTCAGGCTGTGCACATGGTGAGGCTGTTGCTCCCGGTGGCCACTTCCGGACCCATGGTGCTTGCCACTGCCGCTGTGATGGTGCTGGTGTCCATTCAGTGTGCTTTTACCGTGTCTGCGGGAAAGAGAATTTCATCCGATTAGCCACCCTCTAGACCAAGTCAGTTAATATCAATTTTAATGCATTTTCTACTAGTGTTTCACAATTGCTACTTCAACTACGCAGTTCCAGTTGCTAGAGAGAAATAGAATAGAGCAAGGCTTGATGTTGATGTCGTTTCTTTTTTCTGGGTTTTGTTTTTGTTTTTTGTTTAATTCCAATTTCATTGATGATTTCGGTTGATCTTTTTCTGGTTTCCAGCAACATGTTCATAGTCAGTTTCTAGAGTAGTTGGTTCTACTGATAGAGTGGAGCGAGTTCGAGTTTAGTTAGAGTTTAAATAGGGTAATCATGTTAATTGCCGACAGACATGCAAGGTCAGACCAGAGTTAAAAGTTGGTAGGAGAGTGAAACTGTTAATATAATTATAAAGTGAATATTAGTTTTGGTTGCTTCAAAATAAATATATCAATTCACTACTCTATATATATATTGCAAAGTAAATAAATTAATATCTGTATACTTATGACCATTCAAAAAACCAAACATGCAATACTGGGGGTTAAGAAAGAAATCAAAATTTTGAAAAAACGCTTACGCTGTGAAAAGTAAAAACAGAACCAGTCAGGCCCCTATTTCTTTTTTGTTTGTTTGTGCTTGTGTGTGCTTTTGGCCAAGTTGGGTTTTTGTGTGCGCTCCGAAAGAAATAATAATCGAAATTAACCAACGAAATCTCTCGCACGTCAGTAAGTTGTTTAGTATTAGTAGGGAACACAGTGGGTGGTGATGGTGGTGGGATCTTGGTTAGGATAATGCTGTTCTCGGGGATATATATATTTTATTCGTGCATTTGGGATTATTTGGGTTTTTGTGACTTTTGTGACGAGATCCTTGCAGCCGGTGCAAGTATTGTTTGATTTTTGGTTTCTTGTGTGCTTTTGAATTCAGAATTACAGAATTTCAGAACTTCAGTGTCCAGCGCTGACTATGAACATGTGCAGATGCCGAATGGCTGGTGGGTGGACACGCTGCTGCGCACCTGCCGCATCCTCAGACGCTTCGGCCACCCGCCCAACCGGCCACGCCCACCGCTCGCTCCCGCCCTCGTCACCGCCCCCGTACCGCCAGCTGTGCCGCCAAAGAGCTGGGCATGCTCATTGCTAAGATTGTTTTGATACGGGCGCATCTTGTCCAGCTTTCCAGGTGTCTCTGAGCTGGTTGCATACAGCAGGTAATTGTCATACACATGGCTAACACTCGAATTCCGCTTGGCCGCCAAATAGGGCATGAAGGCAAAGCTGGAGGTGGTCGATTGGGTGGCTTTCAGGGAGGGCTTCCTCCGGGCCATGCTGCGGCATCTGAGAGTGGACTGATTGGAGTAGCTGGGCGGTATCATTTCCAGCTTGGTGCGGTACTCATAGCTGGCGGGCGGATTAACGGGCACGGGAATGAGGGATCCCTTGCGTTTGGTGCGCGGCGGTGCTTGGGGAATCTTCTCGACATCCATTTCCTCAATACTGGCATAATCCGCCTCGATGCGGGCCTCCTCGCTGGTTTGTGTATTGGCTAAATTCGTTACGTATACGTACGTCAGTTCGTTGTGCGTTGTTGGTGCTGATGTTGTTGTTGCTATTGGAGTTGTTGCTGTTGTTGTTGTTGTGGTGCTGGTGGTTGATGGTTTATGATGCGATGTGGTTTTCGATGATTTTGCTGTTGTGCTCGTTGTGGTTGTTGTGGACTTTTTGTGAGCCGTCGTTGAGTCGTGGCTGCTGCGACTCGATCTCGTCTTACTTGGTCGGCTGCTCTCCCGGGTTACGGCAGACGGGTGCTCACTGTGCCTAGAGCGACTGGAGTGACCTGTGGGGGCGCAACATTTAACACTTTATTAATTTATAATTCCAGTAAAATATTATTAAATATCTTCCCATATCTGTTATTCGGTTTAGACTGAACTGGTCCTACGTGTTCTGTAATGTTGGTGTAGTGTTTGAATTTTAGTTTTATTGGTTGTTTTTTTTTAACCTAATCAATGCAAACTTAATTAATTTTTAGGTATTGTAAATCAATCATTAAGTTTTCTGTGAAAATTAGAGACTAATTGAATAACTGCATAATTATGTTGTACTTATTTAAAACGTGTTTTAGACTACTCGGTGCGTGTAAAAGTGTGAAAATATTGAAGTTTCGCTGTGTAATTTGGGTACATATTATATTTAGTGTGCCTAGTTAGTTAGTTCGTAACTTTGTGTTAACTAACTGATCTCAACTGAAACTCATCTGGCCAACCTAAACCGTTTGTTCAGCCTCTGCGGCTGTGTGGCACCCATAATAAGCAAGCCCAAAACAAGAAGTTCTGCAAGAGATACGACCACATTAACCGGATCACCCGTCTGATTCTCTATCGGATACCTTGCATCAGAGTTGGACTACTTACCCCTGGAACGAGAGAGCTCCTCGCGATGCTTCTCGGTGCCCCGGGAACGTTCCCTCTCCCGATCCCGCTGTCCGTGACCATGACGCGAGCGACTCTCTTCCGCGACTCGCGAGGATCTGACCAAGCGACTGCCGGAGGAGGGCTTGCTCTCGCCGGAGTGCTCCACATCGCGGCTGTGCCGGCTGTGATGGGAGCTCCGCTTGGATTCCAGTGAAGAGGAGCCTGCAGCAGTGGCACTTGAGCTGGATCTCGGTTTGCCAGTGTGCCGGTTGGATCTGGTTTCGATTGGCTCTTGGCGGGATTTCTCCCTTTTAGGGGTTCGCATACGCAAACGCTCGGCCCGCTGCTTGGTGGTGGCCACCTGCTCGTCGGAGGAGCCGCCGCCATGGGTCATCGACTCGCGCGAACTGGATCGGGAACGGTCCCGAGGGCAGCACTCGATGGAGGACTGCGACGAGCTGCGCGCCCTCGTGGGCGAGGGTGTCGATTGTCGGGAATTGCGTCGTGCCTCCGAGGCAAAGGTTCCACGAGCCACGCCCAGCGGTTGGGTTTGGGGGTACACCTTCACCTTCTCGTCGATCGTCTCCAGGGGCTTGGCGCTGCGACGCTGCAGGGAGCAGGATCTGCGACGCTGATCCTTGATGGCTGCCTCATCGGAGAGGGCCTAAAGAAGCATCAAATTTTATTAGGGTTTTGGTGAATAAAAAACAACTTTCGTAATTATTTTGTTTAAGGAATTCTTCTGTGTATTTAAAAATAAATTCATAACCCACCTTCAAAGTCTGATCAGCGTTGCGAGTCATTTCGCTCAGGATCAGGGCATCCCTTTGCAGGTCGCTCTTGCGCTCGTAGCTGGACGGGGATATTGATCGATCCGGGGATGGAGAGGGGGACTTCACCCGGAATGTGGTGGTCAGTTCGGTGGCAATGTTCTCGTAACAGTGCTCCTCGTCCTCGTCGTAATCGTTGGTCATGCCATTATCCTTCTGCTGCGGACTGCTGTGCCTCAGCAGGTCGGGTCGGTCGTTGAGCAGTTGCCACTTGGTGGTGGTCTTGGTGGTGGAGGTGGTTCCCTCCTCGTTGTGGTGCGACTTGCTGCGCGAGGGCAGAGTCCTCCGGGGATTCGAGGAGGGGGTCGATAGTTTCGGTAGATGCATCTGCTTCTGGTGCTGCACTCCAAAGTAGGAAAGCTCGTGCTCGCGAAGCTTGCGAGCTCCTCGAGCTTCCTTCACAATCTTCAGGGACTCGCTACCGGATTCATCGGCGTTGTCCATGGAGCTCTGCTGCTGCTGGATTTGCGGTTGAATGAATAGAGTCCTGGGCTTGGCCACGGGCACGAGTTGTCCTATGCGCAAAGTTGGGGGTGTGGGTTTGGGTTTCTCCACCCGCGGAGCATGGAGCGCTATATTCATCACATTCGACTTGGGAAGATCTGGAAAGGGAACAAAATTTGGTATATATATTTTAATATTAATTAATGACAATATTCAATAATTTCCAATCATATCTTGTTCTATAATATGAGTTTAACAAAATAGGAAATCTTTATCTCTGATAACATATCTGCAATTAATTTTAAAATAATATTATTTTAACTGATAAAATATTTTATATAAACCAGATTTAAATTGGTTCCTATTATAAAATATATACCCTACTTCCTAGAATGAACTCCTCCAACTCAACCCCAATCCCTAATGTCGATGCAAGCGTTACCTGCTCGCTGCAGGATCTGATCCTGCGCCTCGATCTTCCAGATCGTGCGCTTGGCCTTCAGGCGACTCCAGNATCGTATATGTTCCTCCAGGACACAAAACAGTAATCCTTTATATTTGATAACTTTGCTGCAGTTAATTTTAAAATAATATTATTTTAACTGAAAAAATATTATTTTATATTAACCAAACATCTCTTATTATTAATAAAAAAATTCCCTAGTTCCTAGGAATGAACTCCTCCAACTCAACCCCAATCCCTAATGTCGATGCAAGCGTTACCTGCTCGCTGCAGGATCTGATCCTGCGCCTCGATCTTCCAGATCGTGCGCTTGGCCTTCAGGCGACTCCAGCTGCTCGAGTACTCGCTGCCCTTGAACGGGTCCATGGTTTGCTGTTCCGGAGAGGAGCTGCCCTGGGTTCCACCGCCGCTGTCGCTGTTGTTATCCCGGAAGTAACGCTTCACCTCCTCATCGGCACTGTCCTCCCCATCCTGATCCTGCTGCAGCTCGGCGGCATCGTATAGCCTTCTTAGCTGGGTCAGCTGTTGGCTCACCGGGATCTGGGTGTTACCCAGTAGCTTCAAGCGCGGTGGAGCAAGTGGAGTTCGAGGCAGGGAATCGTAGAGAGCGCTGCCGAAGAGATCGCTGCTGGTGATGGAGGTGGTGGAGATGGTGGAGGGGCGGCGGTTGGAGGAGTACGATCCCTCCTCCTGGTAACTGTGCGATCGGAGCATCGGTGTGGGCACCACAATCGTAGGTTGCACCAGGGCGGACTCAATCGAGGCTATGCTCAGGCGCCGCATGGCCTCATCGAATTCGCTGGCCGAGCGCATGGTCCTCATGATCAGGGATGTGGACTTCAAGCCCTCGTCCAGGATGCGCTGGTGCTGGCGCAGATCCTGCAGCAACAGCTCCTGGGCGCTGGGACGCCGACGATGGTGATGGGTGCCTGTGTGGGAAATGTGCGGAAAGTGTCGTTGGTGGGGTTGGCAATTCATGGTTTTCTTGGGCATTCTTTTTTTTTTGTTTCTTTGAGTGTATAGCGGGGTTATCGGGTTGAGCTTAGCGAGTGGTGTTAGATGTAGCATTAGATGTGGTTTAGAGAAGCGCAGTCAGAGATCACAACATGCATTAGAATACAATCGAGAGTACAGAGAGTTCGAGTCAAGTAGAGGAGTCCATGGCTAAACCCGGATAGACTAAACTAATTACAACGCATTTCAGTAATCGGGGGGTTCTACAATCTACGGGCATTCCAACTATCTAATCAAATATACATCTAGATATGTTTTTAAAATAGATGCAAAGAAACCAACCTGGTTCTGGCCACTCCTCGGAGCCAAGGCTCACGTTGATCTTCGTCGAATATCCGTTCCCAGCTGGCGAGGGTTGCTTCTGCTGTTGTCGCTGCTCCACAATGCGAACCCGCTCCGCCACCGACTTGGTCGTGATCGGCGAAACACTTGTGGTTCCTGTATAAAACAAAACTATAATTAGGTTTTGATGAAAATAAACTCAACACCATTTAAACTTAAAACACTTAAAATATATATTTAAGGAATTTATGAAAGATTACAAAATATTTATACATTTTAATCGGGTTAAAAAGAATTTGAGGAAAATAAAATCAACTAATTAACTAGTTGCTATTCCAGCTTTTTGTTGATTTAGTTTTTACAAGAGATATATAAAATAAATAATATTTTAAGTTTATTTTATGAACAAGTTCTTAATAATTGAGAGATGACGGTAATATATGAAACTCCTATTAATACACATTCAACTTTTTTTGCAACTTAAATTGCAAATATTTAAACCAAAACTAATTTAAACTTGTAAATTTGTGGAAATTTATATAAATATTTAACAGTTTTCTATTGAACCCATTTAAGAGCAAGGCTATTTAAGGTTGTATTAAATTTTCATGTAAACTATAATACCAACTTAAGTTTTAGTACCCTATAGTTATTCCAACTATAGACTGGTTTTAAGGTTTTATTATTATTAAAATATTATTGACGCATTTATACTAGTATCTAAATAATTTGCGAACAAGGTTGCTGGATTTGAGATTAATAGAATCTATAAAATAACTTAACACATTTTAAAAAATAAAAAAAAAACATTTTACGAGTATTTAAAACATATTTAAATTTAAAATTTATATTTTTTGTTGTTCTCCTATAGAAAAAGTAAAAAGTAATGAAGTCTTTCATCTCTAACCAATATTTTCTAATATACAAATATATCTAAAAAGTATAGAACTAATTGCTTTTGCTACATACCACTGTCCCTGGCCGAAGGACTCTCCCGATCCGCCGCCTTCATGGCCGGCACACTCCACAGGACATCCGCACTCTCGATGTTCTCGCCCAGGTGATAGGGCTTCGGCTTGACAGGCTTATTCTTGAGGATGCCCCGGATGTTGGACAGCTCGTCCGTCTCGTTGTCGGTGGTATCCACGCCACTGGTGGAGGTGTAGCTGTTCCTCGAGGTGGACTCCATCAGGCTGTAGCGCGGTTCCGTGGTCACAGTCACCTGGTCACCGATCGCTTGAGTGGCTGCGGGCTGAGTGACCACCTCCGGGGGATCCATCAGAGTGGCTCGGTATGCCACTGTGCTGGTGGCTATAGTCTTGCGGCGATTTGAATCATCGCCGAAGTGGGTCACGCTGTCACTCGTCGAGGTGGTGGTGGTGGTGCTGCTGCAGGCAGCGCTGGCCGACTTGACCAGGCTCTGGAGCGGACCACTGGAGGTGCGACGGCGTCGGCGAAAGTTTTGCGTGGGCGGCGGCTTTCCATCCGTCTCCACGATGTTCACCCGCCCGGATTCGGCGGCAAAGTGCACCTCCGTCTTGCAAAACTCCACCCGCTTCTGGGCACTGCCCCGCTGCAGGTGGCTGTTGGTGGTGGTGGTACTAGAGCTAGTGCTGGTCACAGCTCCTCCATTTACATGCACCTGCGAGGTCTTCCGTACATCGCGCCAGGTCTCCTCCACAGCAATGGAGTGGCGCTTGCTTAGCTCTCCTTCGGTGGGACTGACCCGTTGGGTGGGTTTCTTGGCCCGACCAAAATGGATGATCGTCCCTCCCCCATTGTGGTGCTGGGCTGAGGCTGCATTTCGCTCGTTCCGCTCCCTCTCCCGCTCCGTGGGTGACCAGTTGCCCAGCTGTTCGCCGGAGCGACCCAGTCCACTATCCGTGGAGGCGTCCACCCGAAAAATGCTCTTGTCCTCTGGCGGCGACATCTTCTCGAAGCCGTAGGACTTGCGCCTTAGATGCCACTCGCTGGAGCTGGTGTCCTTCTGCCGCTGGCTCCGGGACTCCAGGCTGTGGGTGTTGTGCACGGGCCGGAAGGCGGAGGGTGGAGCCGGATGGGGAGCTGCTGGTGCCCTCTCCACGGAGGGCTCCTTCTTCTGGTGGTAGGCCAGGAAGTCCTCCTTGTAGAGGCTCTCGTCGGAGAGCTTCTTCAGCTTTCCCCGTATCTCCTGCAGGGACTCGGCGGTGAGGAAGGTGTTCCTCTTGGCCGCCGTCGGCGAGGGCTTGGCTGGGGGTGAGTTCAGAATGGTGTCCAGGGCGGCCAAATCCACGTGGTTGTTCCGCATCGCCGTGTTCAACCGGCGACCGTTCTCCAGCTCCGCCCGCAGGCGGGCCACACTAACCGAGGAATGACCGGGCAAGTCCAAGGGACGGGGCCGGGGAGCCGAGGATTTGTAGTGATCCTGGGACTGGAAGGAGCGACGCAGCTTGCTGACCCTGCGCCAATCCCCCACCGGCTGTTCACCCTGCTCCTCCCGCTCCCAATCGTTGCTAAGGTCGTCTGTGGAGATTGAGCGCGAACGCTGGAGCAGCGAGGATCCAATTCCTAGGCTGGGTAATGGTGGGGCGTAGACCGACTGGGACACCTGCTGGCGACGCTGGTGGCGGGCGGTGAGCCTGGAAAGTGATCGTGATCCGCCTGGTATCAGGGTCGCTCGAGGAATGGCATTAAAGTTTTTGTGACTTACCGCAACTCGTCGTCGTCGTCGTCATCGTTATAATGCCGGAAACTTTCCAAATCACGACGCTGCGTTGGCGGGGTCTTGGCTACGTCAGCTCCAGTACCAGCACCAGCTCCGGCACCCACGCGACTTGGGCCAGTGGATGATGATGATGATGGTTGGCCATATATGTCGGCCTGCTGGTGCTGCTTGGCCCAGGCCGACGGCGATGATGATGATGACAATGATGACGACGCTTCTGGTCCGACAATTGCATGTAGGCTTATTTTGCCCGCACTCCTGTGGGTGTGAGCTTGTGCTGCAGTTGTTAAATTTGAATTGTTGCTGCTCTGGCTGGAAATGCTCGAACTGCTTTTCTGTAAATGGCAAACAACAAAAATAAAATCGAAATAAGAATAAAAATAAAACTCAAATATAAATCGGGCACAAAGAAGAGCTGAGTGGAGCTGATCCGAGTGCGGGTGTCTCTCGTTTGGCTATCTTTATTGACGTTTCTGTAATTGTTATACCCGGTGGCAGTGGGTGCATTGTTTGACAGGAACTGCTTAAGGAAGCTGAGCTCTTAAGTCGCACATAAATATAGAACACACACTCCGGAGCTAATGAATTTCCGCATTCGAATTGATTGATTTTAATCCTAGAATGCATACGATATACAAAACTAATGGGTGGATATAATACTGAAAGTGATCGATCTTGATCCGTTTGGTCTAGACTTTTTATTAAAAAGCAAATCAATTAAGTCATTAGGTTCCCACTTCTTTATACCTTTTTTAATTGCAATTAATTACACCTCTAAAAAGATTTAAAAAAGTCTCAACTTTTTCTATATGTTATTCAATTTCCCTCGCTTAACTGTTTGAGATACAAAACCCGAAATCCGAAATTCCCCAAAGAAATTTCCGTGTCAAGATTGATGACCAGAACCGACAGATGGTTGTGGGCGTTGAGCTTGTCCCGAGACACTTTCACAGTCACTTTTTGGATCTGCCCAATAATTAGACACTTTTTACAGCTTGGCCTAATGAGCGAGTCGAGAGTCGAGAGTTTCGAGCTTCGAGAGAGTTGGCGAAGAAATTTCCATTGTGGTCATGACCCAGATGTCCAGCTGAAGTGCTAAGCAGCCCCTAATTGATTTCCATTCGATTCCAATTCAAATGCTGACTCAAAGATTCAAGAGAACCTGACCCGGAGACTCTGCGGAGGTGTGTCGTCTCTGGTTAGTCTGGTGCGGTTTAGTTTGATATATAACACTTGACCAATTGTGGAAAATTAGTGACTTTTTGTGAATTTCCTTGGTAGCTAATGATGGAGATCATTAATTTACTTGGTCTTTTTATGGCTAAGACGGCAGACTGCCCAAAAAATCCCCTAGAATTATTTATAGTAACATAAAAGAAACATAATGATAAAAATAGTAAAGTACTTATACTTGGAATTTTCATGGTCTCTATTGAAGAAATAAGAACCCTATTTATGATAAATGTTAGCTATTGAATGCATAAATCTGGGACATAACTGAAAATGGTTATAAAAATTGGTAGAACTTTTTTAAGACCCAGCAAACCCCGCTGAAAGCCTTTCAAGCTAACAACAATTTTGGGTTGTTCCTCCCAAAAACCTTTACGACCAAGCTCATTACAAGATTTCAATGATTTTCCCAGCTAACCATTTTCCCCGCCGCGGCCGTTAACAACTGGCCATTTTCGGTCATTGCCATGGCCGTGGTCAGGAGATTACTCCTCCAAAGAAAACCCAACCCGAACAAAGCCCCAGCAAGCAAACATGGGCGCATGCTAATGAGGCAAGAAAGGGGGGCAAGAGGCAAAGAGCAAGAAGTGAATAATCGAGGGGCCCCTGGACCGGAGATCGGAACTCTGGACTACCGCGTTTGAGCCTGACTTACCATTAGATTGCTCAATTTCTGGCTGGGAGCCGTATCGGGTAACAAATTGTGGCCGAGTTTGTGCGAGAGCTCATCGTCGTCATCGCTCGCCTCGCCATTAATCACAACGAAATCAACATGATCGTCGATGAGCTCCTGGCCCAGCGCGGATGTGGACGCGGATGTGGATGTGACTGCGGATGCGGTTCGAACGATGCCAGCATCGCTCCCGCTCAGGCTGCCCTCGTCGCTCAGTTCGCAAATGTCAACGCCGGATGAGGAGATCGGGAGGATTAGGTGGGGATTCGGAGGTGGTGGATCGTGGCCATGGCCATGGCCATTGCTGGTGCGGTGGTGGGTGGTGCTGGTGGTGGTGGTGGATGAGGAGGAGGCCCAGGAGGAGGAGCTCTTCTGCACCGTCTGGGTGCGGATCACCTGCATGGCGCCGTTGGCGGTGCGGGCCTTCAGCACCTCCAACTGCTTGCTCTGTGTGTGCTGTGTGCCATTCGGCTGTGAGATGTTTTGGGAGTCGGATATCTGGGAAGAGAGAGAGTGGAGAGAGACGAGATTGGGGATTCAGTGTTGGCAGGATAATGAGTGGGATCAGATATGGGTTTATCGTTGAAGTGATGTAAAGTTTATTTCGGAGACTATTAGTTTTTGCGTTAGTTTGACAGCGGATTTAGTTGGATCGGGCTATGTCTATATAGGTATTTGGTTTTGAAAACTCTATTTAAGGGAAAGTAATTTAATTGGAATAATTACTGAAATAATGTGAATGCAAGCTAACTAATTTAGAATAAGATTTTAAAATCAGACAAATAAAATTATATGCTAATTTTAGCCCCGGAAATACAAACTAAATTCGGAACTATATCATATCTAAATTGTCTGTAGCATTAAATAACTTTTAAAGTTTATTTGTGCAGTTTCGTAATACAATTTAAATTTAAATTAAAGTGGTCAAATTAAAAGAAGAAACAATTTTATATTAGAAAATATCATGAAATGATACATATTAATTTTGGTTAATTATTCAACTATAATGTTTATTTTGAATTTGTGTTCTTTAATATCCAACGATGAAAATTAAAATGTAATCCGGTTCAACATAAAATTGAAATTGTATTAAGCATACAATTTAATTCAAACATTTATTTGTTCAATTTAATAATAAAAATTAACCTTTTAAGGTTTCTGATATTTTTTTTGTTCTTTTTATAAAACCAATTCCAGTAAAAAATTAATGAACGAATTCATATTGAAAAACATCAAGTATAATTATTATTATTTATTTGGCTTATAAAAAATTTGTCTAAGAGTTAATTGTATTATCTATTGTTCAAATCAAATATAAGACTTATTCTTTGAGGAAACAAAAGCACTGCATTCCCCCCCGATCTAATTAATACATCAACATCCAACGATGAATGCCTTATTTTTATCGATAGCTTAAACAAACATTCAAATCAGTTAAAAGTGAGATAAATATACCATTAAACAAGCAATTGTGATTGTGTGTGTGTGCGCGTGTGTGAGTGGGTGTGTCCAATGCTGTGTCGCATGGCATTCGGCACTCGGCCGTTGGCAACGGGGCGTATGAAAGTTGCCAGACGAAACACTTGACCGTCAAGCTATCCCCTCGCAGGCCCCAACCCACTCCCCACCCTGGAACTGATCGCTGGCTCTTATCGGGACAGCAGGGCGTGCTCGGACCGTTGGCCAGGCACACGTGACCAAACGCCAGCCACAAATCAAAAGACTATCGAGAGCAACTGCATCGGCAGTCGCAGCTATGGTACAACTGCACCCATGGAGGCGAACAATTAGCAGATCCGTCCATGGAATCGTGCCATGACACACACCATCGAAGGGAGGGTAACCAACAGAGAGAGAGAGATATAAAAAACACATTCGAACTGGCCCAGAGATCGATGGCGGCAATCGATTGCATTGATGATTTATGGTGCTAAAATGCATAATATACTTGAAACGAAAACTTTAACCCGCCGGTGCCCAGTTATTGGCGTATTCGTGTCAATGACCACAAGGCAACTGCACATTTGGCTATGAGTCAAAGTGCAGCATTGTCTATATAGAATATGAAAATTTCGAATGTTCTGCAAAAAACTGGCGGAAAAAAACAAAGAAAAATGCATATTGAGTGGCTATTGTGGGTTGAGTCATTGCTGTGTTCTAGGTTTTCTCTAGGGGTCTAGACTTTTTTTTAGATACATTTCATCATCAAGCACATCATGGCGCAAAATAACCATTGTGCTTGGTTATATCTCTCAGTAATTAGCTTCATTAGATGGGAATGTTTTTGGTTTGTTGAACAAAGAAGAACATTTCCATGGAAGTTGCAAAGAACGCATACCTTAATAGAAGATTTGCTAGAGGAAATAAATTCTGGGAAATCCATTTTCGAAGAAACTAAGTAAATCTAACTATTTACATAAATTGTATATATTGTTATTGGTCGAGGTGAACCTTTTGTTTATAAAAACTTATTCCATAAACAAATATTTCTGCATTACAAAGTGATTGTTAAAATATGTTTAAGTTGATAAATCAATTGGAATATTTGCAATTGAATATGAATAACAAATATTTCAGCATTATAAATTGATATATTAAATGTCAGCTGATAAATAAATTTAAATTTTTTCATTTGACAAACAATGAAAGGTATTTTTCTATTTTTGATAATAAACTACACTTTTTTCAAACCGTACTTTATTTTACTTGTTTTCCATCAATTTGATTAGCTTCTGAAATTTGTTTCACAAATATTTTATATTATTTTAACATTTTGACAAGCTGTCTACCTGGATCGAGGTACATATCTCAACAGTCCACAATTTATGCAACTCTCGGCCAGAACTTGAGTTCAGGGTTGTCCCTACCAAAGTTCTCAATCAAGCCCGTCCATTTCATTTACTTGGGTTCGCCTTGGGGCCATGTCCGAGTCGGTTTCTGATTCCCATTCGGCGGCCGTCGCTCGGCGAGCTTCCCATTGACCCCGGGGCGAACGGACAATGCATAGTAATTTCAACGGCTCCCTAAAGTCACACTCATCCTTGGGCCGGAGCACGGATCGGGATCGGGGGCTGTGACCAAGAAAGAGTGCAAAATTGCGGGGCAGGCATAAATTACAAGCCGAGTTTCGAACCCCCGGGCCATGCACGTTCTGCCGGAGTTTCTCACGCCAGCATCGGTATCGGGAGGCTGCCCTCTTTTGGAGCTGGAGATGGAGTTGGGGCCGCTTTTCCAGTGCCCGCTGCAATATGTGTGCCTGTCTATCGATGACCTCTTTTCCCAGCAAAGCACCGAACGCGGTTCGCTTTTCGTTGGCTGTGCTGGCTGTGATAATTTAGTCCGGGTTGCCATGTGTAGGCCGGTTGGCTAGTTTTGTTGGTCTTGATCTTGGTCACAGTCGCACTAGCAGTCGCACTCGCACTAGCAGCCTCGTTGTCTGTTGGAGCTAATTAAGCTGTGCCAATCTGCATGGCCCAGGGGGTGCCCAATCAAAGCCGCAGCTGGCGAAAGAAAGCCAACTGTAAATGAATAAGCCAGCGATCAGTGTCATGATCTTTCTCCGCCGGCCAGTTGGCGCTGATAAAAAAACAGCAACAAAAAATACACAAAGCCAAAATAAGGAAACCATCAAATTGAAAATGCTGAATCCGCACAACCGAAGCGAACCAAACTGATGCGCAAAGTCAAGTTGAAGGTTCAATGAAATGCAGAGACTTGCCACGACTTCCACAGCCCAGCATTCGCATATATTATATGCCAGCCAAAGTCGTGATGATGTAGAGGAAGACTTTGCTTTCAGCTCTGCACTCCGCTCTACGGTCTACACTGAGAGAAAAGCGGTGAATTTGAATCATCATTGGTGTAATTCATTCCTTTACGGTGAATGCTAGTAAAATTGAATTGACAAAAACATTGGAATTGCTGTTCTCATATTTTTGTAGACTATGAATTTTAAAATAGATCTATCTGTAGTTATATTATTCATCTACTCAACAAATTAATATAAGATTTAGTTCCCCATATTAATAGTCATTGGAAATTTATTAGATTCTATTTTATTACTTTAGATACAAACATTTAAGATCCTGTAGTGTCAAACTATTTTGAATATGTTCAAGTAATTTATCCACTCAACCTATAATTTATCTCAAAATGAAATGCTTTCCCAAATGCATTCCAAATCCTTATAGATTATTTAATTCATAAACAATATGTTTGTTATAAATCCATATATAAATCTGCATTTCTTCCTGTGGACCAGTATGCCAAAATATTTAGTTGCCTGGGCCTGGGCCGCGGTTGAAACGAATTTAATGATGCTACACCATCATCATCACGGTCGCAGTTTCAGTCGCAGTCGTCTGCCTGGTCGTGGCTGTCTGTCCCTGGCCATAAGATTGACTGTCTATCTCCCTGCTCCGAGTGCTGCCATTCTGTGTGTGTGACTTCGCCATATGCCCCATGTCGGTGTCTATCCGCCTGCCTGCCTGCCAGTCCCTCCGTTCCTCCGTCTGGGGCATGCATGTCGCCTTTTCTGCCTGCCTGGCAGCTCGCACAGATCGCCTGCCTAGACATGCCAAAGCGTTGACTCTTTTTATTTTTAGCTGGCACTGACTTTGGTACCCTATGCATCCAAAGACATGCACCGTGGGAGGGATCTTCAAATATTCATATCTAAGAATACTACAAATATTGTTTATTTTGAGGTTTATTTAGTACGGGAAAAAGTATTTGTTCAGTCAGTCAGTATTTGTTATGTTTAAAAATAGTATCTGTTAAATTTAAAATACATAAAATACATTTGAATAAACCCCTTTAATTTTGTTTTATTTCCTCACAGACAAAACTGATAAAAAATTGCTAGGCTATATTTGCCAAATCCCCTCACGAAAAGCATATAAAAATGCAGCATTTCATAAATTCATAAATAAGTAATACCTTTTATTTCCCTTTTTTTTAGTTTCCACAAAGCTTATGTATTTAATTGGACTTCCGTGGGTTTTTCCAGTCATAAAATAATACAAGTAATATATATTTCATACAAGGCACAATAAACTCGCCCACACCACGGTGCCACCTAAAATTGCTCCCCTGCATTTTTTGTTGAATGTTTCGGCTGGACCTCTCTGACTCTGCGATCTGCGCTTTTTATTAAACTATAATACTATACATTTTTATATGCATTATTTCTGTCACGATCTCGTTGGCTTTATATCTCTATATATGCTCGGGCTTTCGGACTGCGGCGAGTAAATCATTTGAGAGCCCGCGTTTGCGTCATTGGATTGGAGTTGAAGCCTCAGCCTAAGTCCCAGCCCCAGGTCGATGGCTATTCCCGCACCCATTTGGTGTGGCCTGGTGTGGAGTTCATTAAGCGGCAGAGGAAGCACTTAATTGCGGCAAGACACGTCAGATGACATCCTCAATTAGTTGCAAGCAATTTACGTGTGTGCCGGCCAAGTAACCAACTGGCCAGCAAATGACTTGCGGAGCACACTCGCACCCAGCTGGCTCTCCAGTGGATGGATCTTCTGCATCTTCTCCGCGGGCAGCAGCAGCATCTTCTTCTGCTGGCTGGTTGCTGGACTTGTGGCAACCCAGTGACCCACAAAACTGGCTGCGGCATTGCCATCGGCTGTGTACCGTTAGCCGGCAACGTTGTGGCAACATTGCGAACACAGACAGACAGAGGCGAATAATTCAAAAGCCGCAACTGCAACTGCGCTTGCATGCTGCAAAATCTTGGAAAATGTAAATTTCTGTTTTGTTTGTGCCCCGTTCGGCTGGCTCGCCACAATCCATAATGCTAATGAAGAGGCTGTCAGGGATCTATCTGTTGCCTAACGGTGCCTGGGTGCGTCTCTGAATTGCGATCTGCTCTGCTCTGGACTAGTCTGGCCTGGTCTGATCTGTCCCGGTGTGAGTGGATCGGTTATTGCCAAATTGATTTCCCTGCGATCCGTTTGGCGGCAATCTGTGCCTTTGACTTTGTCTTTGTCGGCAAATGCGCTTCGCCGCACAGCGGGACATCGGTGATATAAATCCCGGACTTGGCCATCAAATGGAGTTTGAACCGAAACTGATGCCTCGGTCTAGGACTTGGTGAAATCATTCTGCCGATCGTTTCCAGTTGATTGTATTGATCGTTTCCCTAGCCTCTTGCTCTTTCGGTTTTGTTTTTGGCCAGGCTCTCGGCATCGTCAGCCGCAGTGGCAACAAAGTTCAATCGCGATAAGATACAAAGTAAGCGGAATGAAACAACTTTCAATGGTATTTCTTCTCCTCTTTTTTTTTGGCTTTAGCTTTGGTTTAGGTTTTAGTTTTTGGTGTTTCTCCGCCGAATACCCTGCAGCCATATAAGTAAGGCCGAAAAAAAGGGCATATCGACACTGATCGGGTGAATGTAACAGTCGCGAAATTGAGTGACTGTCCGGTCATTAAATTATCGCGAATTTAGCTCGGGGAAGATTGCATTTCAAATGTCAACTTTGAACTCAACCGCCATCGGTCAATCGTTTTGGTGTTGTTAATAATATGTAATAAGGAAAGTGGTAAGTCTTAAGTAACCTAATTGTAGAATAACTAACTACCTATATAGAAAAACTACCACACGTAACTCTTCATTTTTTCCCCCCTTGCTCTTAAGAGTATAATAAACTCCCAAACATATTTCCTATAATTTCCTGCCTAACTGAACAATTCGAAGGTCAGTGCGACAAAAATGCTTTACCATGATCTCATCGACTGGGCAATAGGATATTCTATTGTTTCATAAGCCGATCAGCATATTTGTGGAAAAACAATCACTTAATTATTTGGATCAATCTCTTCAGTTGGAGTGCCGCCAATACCAAAGCCATGATGTCATTGCATTTGATGGACGTCTCTAGCCAAAGTAGAGTGAACCAAAGTGGGGTAGAATATCTTAGGGTCCAGATCTCGTCAAGTATGTGGTGCTATTTCAGATGGTACCTCCGTCCACGAGGCGAACTAAACTACCAACGAGATTTTATTTTGTTTTGATTCTGGGCCGGGGCCGGGGCACTTGAGGGGCGATCTCGACTTGACCACACTGAGAGTCTCCCCGACAACGACCATGATGATGATGATGATGATGATGATGGGGTTGATGACGGCTGGCGGTGAATGAACAAGCATAAAATTAACGATAGGCCCCGAAGTGCTGCTCCAGCATCCAGCATCCCGCCACAAGCATTTATAATTAACCGACAAATTCTAGAGCAATCAATGGCTCAAGCGTAGCCTAAAGACAAGTGAAATCTAAAGAATAGCACGAATTAATTATCGTCTGGTAAAACCGAGTCCGAGTTCGGATATATCTCGAATCTCTCTCTCTCCGCTATGAAATCGATTAATAAGTGGCACAGCGTGCGCAATCTATCTTTCCATCCATTTCTATCTTTCTCCTCGCGTTTCCATTTATCTGGGCAGTAATTCGGATTCGCATCCAACTTATCACCGACTGGTGCGTGTGACCTCTTAATTATGGTTGAGTAAAAACGGTCAACGTATCCCCCATCCCCCATCCGCATCCACATCCATGTCCATGTCCAAGTCCATGTCGATGTCTGCGGTTTGATAGGCAGTTGGGTAAAAGCTGAACGACACACAAAACGGTTTCAACTGGCCAATTGCACTTGCGGTATTTACTAACCACCATCGAGTATCTGTCGGGTTCTTAAACGATTATTTTGGCATGCGTGGTTGTGTAGTTAACGTTTTCCTCTTTCCAACTATCTTATAGATTTGATGCCAGATGCTTGGGTTTTTACATAAAGAATTTGTGTTGAGCTTAATTGCAATGGAATATTTAAGTACTTTTTGAAGTCATCAAACTTCAAATTATAATAAAATTTAGAAAGTCCATTAGACTTATGGTAATGGATTGGAAATATAAAGAATGAATAACTACCTTACCATTCCAATTTTATTAATCAATTGAGCACTAAATGTTCCTTACACCAGCATCGGGTTGTACTTAATTGTGTTCCCTAAGATTACGAGTGATTATTCTGTCTCTAAAAACAAATCCCTGATCTTTAATCGTTTTACTTCAGTTTCCATTTGGTCTAGTCATAAACCCCGACATCGGCTACTCACCTAAATAAACTATTAACTGATTAAAATCGGAGAGCCAGGAAACCTAAACTAGTAATCAAGCCGCAATTGCCGCAGCCTCTACTAAATTAGTGAACGCCTCCCCGTTTAGAGGGTCCACCAGACACCAGACTGCTCCTTTCAATTTCATTTAAAATACGATGGACAAACAAAGAGCCCAGCAATTATGTCTGGACTTGGGTATCAGAACCCTGGGCTCTATCAATCAGTGGCAAAAGTAATCGTAATGGTCGGGTTTAGGGATGCGAGTTTAATGCGTGACTGGAAAAGCTTCCGTTTTTTAACCCGATCAATACAAATAACATAAAATATTATAAAAATAAATAAATTACTTTGGACAGCTTACAACAACTAGAGATTAAAGTAACGTGTGAAACTTGTGTAATAATTCCCCTGATTCCCATGATCCAATTAAGGCCGAGATCTCTGAGATTCCCCCGTTTCGCAGAAATTCCCCCAACCCAAATCGACTCCGGATCACGCTACCATCTTTGGCCGAACTCACTGCCGGTAACTCACCTTGCCGTAGCTGTTCAGTGGTCCATTTAT
This sequence comes from Drosophila setifemur, assembly GCA_021224005.1. Classification (NCBI taxonomy): domain Eukaryota; kingdom Metazoa; phylum Arthropoda; class Insecta; order Diptera; family Drosophilidae; genus Drosophila; species Drosophila setifemur. The sequence continues at coordinate 6,415,980 of JAJJHY010003979.1, forward strand.
CCAACGGTCTGCCTCCAACCGGCCGCTGAACAGGGCTCCGGTACTGGGATCGATGCGTTGCCACTCACGCACCTCGCGCTGGAAAGGCGATCTGGAGCCCCCGGCTCCGTTCAGAGAGCTGCCCGCCGCCTGGAGATGATGATTGTGATGGTGATGGCTCTGACTGTGATTGTTTGTTGTGGCCACTTCCATGTTGGAGCTGTAGCTGGAGCTGTAGCTGTAGCTGGAGCTACTGTTGTGCGCTTTTAATTTGCACGCTCGATGCGCTCGAGCTGCTTTGGTCTTGCTCGCTGCCTCTTCTGCTGTATGCTGTATTGTATATTGTATATTGTATCTTGTATCTTTCTCTTTCTGTGTCTGTGTTTCGCCGGAACGGGAGGCTGCACTTAGCCGCTTCTTTGTGGTCTTGGTCGTCGTCGTCGTCGTCGTCTTCTTCTGGTTTTGCTCGCCTATTTCAAATTATTATTTATTGTTATTATGCTACCGTCTACGTCTGCTGCCCCTCTGCTGCGGCCTCTTCCCAGGCTTCGTTCGCGTTTCGTTTTGGCTAAATTAATGGCAACTTTAATTTATTATCATAATAATAATTTTCTAGCTATTCTAGGCCTGCTACTGTGTTTGCACGTGGCTGCCCCTTCTGAGTCCCTCTACCCGCCCCCTGAAATAATTTCCTTGGCTTTTCCTTTTGCACGCTTTGCTGGTTATTTGCTTTGCGGCTTTCACGGTCTAATTTGAGACTTTTCAGAAACGCTGAAAAGTGCCTTTGAGTGTGTGTGTGTGTGTTTGCGTGTGTGTGAGCCTGGTTTTCGGTGCGTTGCCTGAAATGACAAGAGCAGAGTTGAAAGAAATTTGTTAGTTAATTATGTTGCAAAGTGTGAAAATATATATATGTTTGTTTGTTTGTTTGTTTGTTTTTGCTGACTAGCCAGCGGAAGCAAAGGTGCTTTGAACTGTCTTTGAAGTATCTGGCAGGCCGAAGCCGTCGTGCAGATTTCTAATTAATTTTGCGGCCAACGTCCAGCGGATATGAGACGAACCGGTGCCAGGCTGTATAGCAAAAGATAGAAAAAGCTTCAGATTCTTTGATTGCCCCTCGTTCTTTCCATCTCCATCTCTCTCTCTCTGTGTTCTATAGTGCTGTCAGCGGATGTCACAGTCTATTTCCGCTTCAATCTCAAACATGTGTGTCCACTTGTTTCTCTCTTTAATTTAATTTAATCTCTTGTTTCGTTATTATTTCAGGTAGTTTCAGGTGGGCAAAAAAAAAAAAAGTTGCCATCTTCAATGCGTGTATTTTTCGGTGCTCGTCGTCATATGTCCGTCAGATCATTTGTTATTGTCAAAGTTATGCAAGAACATCATTTATTTTGGGGCACAGTGGTTGGTCCCCGAGAGCAAGGGTTAAGTTTGGAAACGTTTTTAGGCTTAATTAATGATTTGACCTTTAGTTATATAACTTTTTTTGTACTGCAAGACATAACATTTCAAGATATTTCTATGATTTTTTGTATGTCTCTCAACCAGAAAGATACCGATCCCTGAAAGCATATCTTTTGCCCCACTGTTGCACCCATTAAGGCTGTCCGAATAAGTGCCGGGCGGCATTAACACTGAAATGCCAGTGTCTTACGGCTCTGGAAAAATAAATCCGAATTCGAGAAAAAACTCAAAAGGCTAAATTTAGCACAGACCAAGGCAAGAGCCGAAGACCAAAGTGGAAAGCGGGCCAGGCCAGCGGATGCAATTGGGTGGACACCTCCTCCTCCTCCTCCGCCTCCTCCGCGAAATACAAAGCAGAAAAACACCCACGAGAGGGAGAGAAAAGCAATTTTGCTGAATATTTTATGCGGCTTTGGCCGACCGCTAAATAGTAACTGTTACTAAGTTTTCCACAGCTTCGGTTAGCCGCTCTGCTCAGGCATTAACTTCCTCATATGTGGCTGTGGAAACTCGTTTTCCCCGTTGAACTTGCACTCGTTTTGGTTTTTGGTTTTGGTTTTAGTTTTGGTTTTGGCCAATGCGTTGCTGAATCTTTTAGCACTTTGGCTAGAAATAAAAGCGGCCTGAAGTTGCTGCTGTTGCTGCTGTTGCTGCACTCTTTATGCGATTTTATTTCTTCGGCACATTTTGCGGCACGCAGACTTACTCCACATTCACAAATTGGATTCGTATTTTGGACACGTTTTGCCGGTTTTTTGTTTCTGTGACTTTGCTTTTGTATTTACACATCGCAGTGAGCGCTGGTTGATTGTGTTAATTAAAATTTAATTGGGCGTAATTTAGTGTAATTAAGCTGTGGCATAAATTTAATGATATGGAACTGGGCGCCACGGGCAGTGGGCATTTATTTATGCTATCCTATATTTTTAGTGACTGGCCAAAAGGTTATGCTGATTGCACAGACAAAACAAATTGAATGCATTAGAGATGAGGAAATTTGAATAATCCGGTTTTGGCTTGGTTAATTCTGTTGGCAATACCTCTTAAAATAATGAACAAATTTTTAAATTATATATCAAGTTTGGTTTCCACCACCTCTGTTTTTTTATGTGATACATTTTTAACGCTAATTAAACGGGTGGAAGAATACTGAATTGCTAATTTTTGACTATTTTTAAATCTAATTTATGGTTTATGAAAGTAGGTTTCGCCGTTATCTAGTAGCGTTAATAGAATCACACCCTGAAGCTTTGAATAACCACAGAAATTCAATTTTCAACTTGAGTTGTTCAAGTCTACTTGGTGGCTTTATAGCGGACCTTAGATACAATAAATACAATAAAAACAACCCACTGACGATGAAGGTCACTGTAATTATTATTATTTTTTTTGTGTTCAGCAGTTTGTCTGTCACACATAACCGCAGTAAGGAAATACCTACAACTGTTGCTAACAACTGTTATTTTTGTTACAATAACTGCCCAAATCGAAAGTCATTTTGCTTGAGGAGGCTTCTGCGGTTGGTTTTTGCATTGGATTCCAGTTATTTCCATATCAATTGGATGCGTAATTTGCAAGAAATTCGTTTGAATTCGGTGTTGCCTCACGGGTCGAGTGTTTTCTATGTAGGTTAATCCCTCATTTTTGGTTTTGTATTACATTTTTTCCTCTCCCACAGCTTGATTGATTTGCCATTTATTTAAAAATAGTTCACTGTGCGTGGGTGCGAAAAAAAAACGCAACAATACTTGGGCCAGGTTTATTTATATTTTATTTACTGAAATAAAAAGTCAAGCCTAAAGGGGTTTGAATAAATGTGAGGGTGTTGAATTGGCATTGAAAGTGCGTTACAGAAACAATATTAGGCTGTGAAAATGTCAACAAAAATCGGAATTTTAATTCACACTTTTGTGAATTTGCAACGCGTGCGCAGACCACGAAAATCGTGCAACAATTGACCGATATGCAAATCGATGTTGTTATTTCAGGGGGAAAGACCATAAGACAGTCTGACAGACAGTTAAGAATTTGCATAATTGGCTCGCATTCGCGTGTTTTTCGTGTGTTCTAATTTGAATTTGATTTGTGCGACACCGAAACAGAAGCAGCACGCTCCACAAGACATGGACAGCAAAGTGTGAACTGAGAAGCTGACACCACAATAAATTGTCGGTTTTATTTTTAACAACTCTGCGTTACAAAAGAGCGATGCAGTAGAGCCTCGAATCTCAATAAGCTGTTGGCAATGATTTTTGTACAAATAAATGATTTTAACATTTTAATTTAATCTCAATTCAGCTTTCCACACATCTTGTTAACATAAAGTTGCTTGAGATATTTTCGTTTATATACCTTATTTCAACAGTTCCTTACATCAATTGTTCTTTGTGCTTTGTAGGCACAATTCAATTCTATTTCTGGTTTTTTCAATTAAATTTTTCGCCTGGTTCTGGTTTCGCCATACATTATTCTTTAATTTATTTTTCAGTTATCTCTCATTGCCTTTCAACATTAATCTTTAACCCCAAGATTTGTGTGTGTCTCAATCTCCTTTTGATGTTTGGATCAATTTTCAACAATATATATTTTTTTTGCGCTGCTACAATTCAATTATGAGAGTATATATGTATATAGTAAAAAACGTTTTGATTGCCGCCGCAATTGAGTAGCAACGCCTCTATCTGTCTATTGATATATCATACCATAAATATATATAACTATCTACATATGAAAGAAACCACAATGGAGGCTAGCTTCCGTCATTTTATACTTGGGCTGGGTTTGGGTACTTTAGTTTTTTTCTTTATTGCTCGCCTCGGAAAATAATTCATTTTTAATATATTTTTTTTCGTGAAGCTAAACTTGGTTGGGGGCAGGCTTTCGTTTAACAGCCGTTATTAGTCACACGCAGAATAATCTTGGTTTCTTTGTTTGACTTCCGTATGAGAAATGCTGGGGAATAGGCAAATGCGCAAATCGGCTAATTATATAGTCTATGGAATATTGTAACGAGCTTGCTAATCAGCAGCACCCGCACTTGCTTCATCCATACACGTCATGTGTATATATATTATATTTTTGTAAATTATGTAAATGAACCAATCGGAGGTAATTAAGTTGACATTTGCAAAGAATATGAATTTATGGTTTGCAGTTTATTGTACGACTAAATGGTTCCTTCTGGCATTTCACTCATATTACACAATTACATAATTACAGCTTGGGCCCGGCAGAGCTCCAAATGTAGAGACAGGTTCCAACCTCTAAGCCATTCACACTCTGCCCACGAGGCGGGCAATTGTTGTGTCTCAAATGTACAGACATATTATACGAGTAGCTATAGGTATAATGATAGATATACTTGTTCCGTCCAATGGAAATTGTAATTTTATGATTTCCTGCTGACGCCCACAACCAGACATTGCCATCAATTTTCCGCTACCTGCACTCCACTGGCTCACACATAACGTACAAGCCGACAGTGCGTATGCGTAATCTGCATATGCTGCGTATGCGTAATATGCAATTTTATACCCATCTTGTGCAACATCTCCACTCCAATGGAAGAGTTGAAAGCTAATTTTGCAAATGCTTCCAGCGTTGTCTTGTTGTTATTTATGATGTTGGAAGCTCGGAGTTTCACTTTTTATTTTATTTTGCCAATTTTAATATGTTTCCCGTTACTTTTAACACTTGCGCTTGGCTTTGATTTGTTAGCCAAATATTTGTTTACCGATTAACATGTTTAGACCGAATCAATAGGAAAACAAAGAAGCTGCAAATGTTTGGTCTAAAAATCAAGTGATTGTGTTAAGTAAATGAATCATGGAGAGATTGTAATTTGAATTTATTGGCTTCTCTGTATGTCATCTAGTTTTTGGAGTAAAAAATTACGACTTAAATAAGCTTAAGCTAATCCATGAGTCATTGATCATATCCAGCAACGTATTCCATTCTTTTGAACAAGTTGCAGATCTGTCTCAGTTTAGTTTGCCACAAACATAAATCCCATTCGCTGAACCATGCAAATTGAGTTGCTTGTGGCGGCGCCTGCAATTGTCAAGCAACTCAAGCAACTTCAGCAACATTCGCAACTAACCGCCCTCACAGCGGTTTGCCCCGAAAGTGAAACAAACCAATAAATAAAGCCAACATCCAGGGTCTATCAGACTTGAAAAATCAAGCCGCAAAATGCATGTAACATATCTCCGCCCCCCGCCTCACGCCCCCTTTCCGCCCTTCTTTTTCTCACTCCCACATGCATTACAGGCCTCGATGTGACAAAATAAATGAGCCAGACCGAAAAGCAAAAAAAACGAAAAGGCGAAACAAAATCAGGAACTGCATATTAAATGAAGCGTAACGAAAGAGAAACGACATCGGGAAAGGGGCTACCCTTTCCTCCATCCTCCAGATGGGGGTTCCGTGGAAAGGGTCTCTGCCGGGTCTGAAGTTAATTACTAGTGACGCCTTCAAGGGAACCTCTGTGTGGCCCCTAAACTCCTCAACTTATGTTTTTTTTTTGGTCGAGTGAAATACGAGCTGTTAGCATTTATTTTAGCGGAATTTTTTTATGCTCCGCTTTTTGTGTTTCGGCTGAAACATAATTTCAACATTGTTCAACACTTTTACTTTTTGGCCAGGCAACTCCGGCAGTAAGAAATTATAATTTACATAATAATTTGGCGCTATTTGTTGATTGATTTGTGCTGCTTGTCGCTGGCTAATCTGCAGCCTTGAACACCTCGAACAAGCTGTGAGCGCGCATTTGTCGCCCCAGTCTTTTGTGGGGCTTTAATTGGTTTCGATTTTGGCAAGAGAAGGTAAAGAAAAACATGCAAAATTTTGCCATAGATACTCGTACGTAGATACGAAAAAGAAAGACAACATAAAAGAGCTGACAAAATTTGCATGCGAAGTTGGCGATGCCACGATAAATGGACATGGGAGGTGTGCGAATTTTGTTCGCAGATTAAGATAGATCGGGCTTTCATTTACATAAATGGAATTAAACACGGTGAAAGATTCCCGCTGGTGGTCGCCCACGGATAATATGGCTTTTATTGACAGCAAGCGGTATCTTCCTAAGATTCGTTCCTAAAGTTTTTTTTTATTTCTGAACAAATATACATAATTTGGGGGAACTTAAATCGAATTTATGCATTCATTAATTCGATGGGAACATAGCTAATTAGAATCTAGAATGCAGTAATAATAACTTTATCTGAGTATTTTATTTTCACATTAATGAATCTTTTGACCCAAAAGAGAACTTTCATTCTTCAATCCGGCGACATGGAATGTCTCCTCAATGTCATTACAGATAATTATATGCCCGAGTATACTTGTATCTAAAGTACCCACTACACAGGGAATACCAAAAAAAAAACCAAACAACTTTCACCCAACAGCTGACAGCTGCTACCAGATACAATTGGCTACTGCTGCTGTGAGAAATCTCCTACATTTCTTTTGATTTCGGTACACTTTTTGTTGTATAGTACCATTTTATGACACATTCTTCGACTGGCTTTTCACGACTGTCAATGGCAGTTCCGAAGACATCACAATGGGCGCAATAGGTGAAACGGAAAGCAAAAACGAAAAGTACTTCGACAGCAGAATGGAACAAGCCTTGTGACCGTAATTACATACTCGGCAAAAAGTAAAATAAAATAAAGTGAGCCACTGGCAATTTCAGGCTTGTTTCAAGTTGGCCGAAGAAAGTTAAAGGGGAAGGAACTGTCAAGATCTGAACAAAGAAAAACTTATAAATTCTCACATTATTTAAAGTTTTTTTTTTTTTTGTTTGTGTTCAGAACTAGATACGATTGCAGTTGATGGGAAGAGTGAAGAGGAGTTTCTCCATTCTAATGGCGATTTATTCCCTTTTCGCTTCACTAATGTCAAGCCGCTGAAGCGGTTTATGGCCTATTAGATATGCAAATTGAACGCGATCCGCAATTAGCCTTATCACATAAATTATTTAACAAGTCGCCGTTGTTGTTCTTTCTGCTTAATTTAGCTTAGTTTGGCATCGGTTCGTTGTTTTGTTTGCTCTGTCATTGCCATATATGATTTGTTGTACAACAACCTGGCTTATCGCGCGAACCTTTTCTGATATTTGTTGCGAGTATTTTCAGCACTTGATGGCCTGAGTACGTCATTGAACTTGACTTTGAAGGCGTTCCACTTTATAATACCATGTTTAGCTTTAGCTTTAGATCTTCACCAGACCCACATCGCCACATCTCCCTTGCGGCACTCGACGTCAGTGGTGCGAGTGTAAACGCATTCGCAGTCGCAGTCACAGTCACATCTGTTGGCCGAAAGGAAACCAGTTTCCTAAGAGCCAAACTGTGCGCCGCTGCTCTGATGGTCACTCAGTCGCTCGGTTCAAAATTAAAGTTAATTTTCGTTTTTTACTTGGCTGATCCAAGCCAAGAGCCAGCCGGTGTGGGGGCGTCAGACAGAACTGGGGGCAAAAGTTTGCCCCGGCTGCTGCTGCTGCCTTCGCATCAATATGCTAATTAAAACTGGAAACTGGAAATCATCCACCAACGGACAGAGACAAATAAAATGTGATTTTTTTTCCCCCAGCTTTTGCTTTTTGTCATGAAATTTACCCCCTTGGCCCATGCGAGAGTCCCATTGAGTCACAGTGATTTCGTTCTTATTTTTGGTTTACAACTTTCCCGGGGCCCATTTCAACGAGTTCGTTGCTTAAGTCTTTTGTTTTTTTTTTCACTTACTCACTTCAGAACTGAATGGAAGAGCGGCGGTTAATAAAGCGGAATGACTTGTTAAAACACAAATTATGAATTGCCGTTAGTATTTTGGGTGAAATTACACAACTTAACGGTTAATTTCGTATTTTTTTGCGTAATTCTCGTTTTGTTTGTCTGGACAAAACGAAATAACGAGCGCAAAGGGCACCTCGGCGGTGTTGTTGCACTTCATGAAAAAAAACTAAATAAAAAGAAACAGAAAAGCACAAAACAAAAACACTGGAGTCCGAATAAAAGACAAAACGGTCGAGCAATTCGTCAGTCTGACAGGCTTTTGACAGCTGAAATGGTTTTGAGGGAATTTCGCTCCGCTCTTTGTTCATTCTTTGTCTTGGCCGAAAAAAAAATTTTAATTTTCATTATTTATTTATTTTGCTTTTCGGCTTCGCGGTTCACAGTTGCATACGGAAATAATTCAGATAATCGATGACGGCTTCATTTTTACTGTACTTGATTGACGAGCGAGAGAGTCTACAGAAAAATTGTGATTATTATTGTGATCCGAAACACGAGTCTTTCAATCGAAACATCAGAAAGTTGGAATGGAAACACTTGAAATTATCTTCCTATAATAGAAACATGTATTTTATATAATCTTTAATTTATATTTTATTGTATTATAAACATATATACTACAATTAAATATTTCATTAATATCGAATTAAAAACCTATAATGAGCTTCTATACTTGAATTTAAATAATGAAATATTTCAATCATTATCTGCAAGACTGCAAATATTAATTAGTACCTAATTTATGTATCACTTATACAAATGATTCCGCAATTAAAGCAATTCCTACCCGATTTATATGCATTGTTTGCGAATCGCTGAGCTTATTGGATCATTAAGGCTTTTTAATGGCTAGCTCCGATTTCGATCTTTCTCTCTTTCTTTCGGCTAATTTCCATATCGATTGTCCGTCACATGTCTGGGGACTTTTGCTTGGCTTTTTTTTGGCGAGTTTGCCGTTAAGTCATGGAACGTTGACCCGTAGAACTTGTTTGCCTAGGCTTCGTGATCAGTTGGCCGGATCTCCGATTGGGTAAGGTTAGGTTGAATTGGGATTCGAGTGGCACTCTGATGGATGTCAGTCAATGAACGAGGGCTTAGGATCAGATTTCCGAGAGTTCTACCATAATCCCGTTGCGTGGGCGATGACAAATTTTTTCGGGCCACACGTGTCTCTGCCCGAAAGATCAAACGAAAAGTTTTTGAATATGTCGCCATATTGCGTCATTCGGATCATTCCACATGGGTCGCCACACGCTGGCCATAAAGCTGCAGTTTATGGGTCCGCTGTGGCTGCGATGGGGGGAAACCATATCAAGGAACTGGTAGTTAACATGGCCAAAAACTAGTCACAAAAAACTGATATTCAAACTGCACGTCGCGGCTCTAAAGATACAAATCGTATTTGGCTGATGGACCGAAAAAATGCATACACGTAGAATATGGAAGAATCTTTTCGTATGGTTTTGTATAGAAGTTCTGGTTCTTCGACCTTTTGGGAGCGATGCTATAAGAGTAAAAACAATGCAATGCACATACCAAATAGATTGTGATTCAGCCATTTGATTAGCGCTGACACTTTGCCCATAAATAACCAGGTAAAACATGTGCCCCTAAAGGCAGCCCAAGAACGGCCACAAACGGAGGCAGAGTCCGAGGAGTCGAATGCGCCCCTGACACGCAAAAGTACTTAACAATGACCAAAGTGTACTTAAAAGGCTAAAAATGGTCAATACCACAACTACGTGGTACGTACAAGCGACAAACTTGAAATGGCAGAAAACAGACAGCAGCGGGAAGGTCTAACTAACAAGCTCTCCAGCCTTTTGGCCACAAGACAAAAGGATGCCAGCCAGCAACCTTTGCAGGGGAGAGCCAGCTGCTGCTGCTGCTGCTGCTGCTTAGAATTGTCTTCTTCAGCAGCGGTAGGGGCCCAGGCAGCAGCAGGAAATAAGCCGCAGCTCCTTTTAAAGCTAACCGTGGCCTTAAACAAACAGCCATTGGGACTGGGCTCTGCGTCTCCTCCCCAAGAATCACCGGAGATCCAAAAGGAATTGGTTGGAGCCCAAGCAGCAGCAGCAGCATCACCAGCATCCTAAGTGCTGCAGCTTGTTAGGGCCTAAGCTCCTCAGGTCTACCCATCTCTCTCTCGCTGTGTGAGAAATCATTTCAAGGTGTTTTTCGAATGCCCTGTTAATTCGGATCGATGTGGGGTATACTGATTTCATGGCAAGTATGCTACCTTTTAAATTAAATCAAATAAACGGAATTTCCCTCCCTAGGAAATTCAAATTAATTTAACATTTTGTTGAACAATGATTGGCTTTCACTACATTTAATAAAATAATTCGGAGGAGGTACAAATTTTAACCAAGTATATATTGTCATTTAAAAGAAACTCTTGTTCTCTAAAAAAATTGCAATATAAATTATATAATTTGCTTATTTAAGATATCAAAACTAATCACATTTCTTCCAATAAAATAATGTCATTATATACCTTACAATAATTTATATACATTTCTTTAAATGGCGTCATAATTCTCTTTAACATTACTGCCTATTAAAGTCCCAATATACCTCCTTGATTGCCAATTGCAGGGCATCAATTTGTTCGATCCGCCAACTGAATCATTTCAAAGAGCTTATTTCTTTCCTGTTGTTATTGCCTTGGCTGCTGCTGCGTTGCTGGTTCCTTTTGTGGCTGTCTTTAAAAATAGTTTATCGCCCGATCGAGCATTTATTTCGTTTGTCTCTGTCGAAGTGTTGCCCCAAACCCTCCCCTTCAACCCCCTGAGCCCCCGTCAACCTCCTCCTCAACCCCCTTAGGGACCCCAAAGTTAATGCTGTCAAGATAGCAAAAAGGAAATCAATGCAGCAGCTTGCCTGGTCGGGGCTCTAAGGGCTCTCTCTCTCTCCCTCTCAATCTGTCTGTCTTTGTGTGAGTTACATGATAAATGCAATGCGGTGCAATAACAACGCCAACAAGCCAACAAACCAACAACCGACAGGCAACAGCTGTGCCAATAACAATGGTAACAAAGTGTCCAAGAAACAGGAAATGAAATCCGGGGGCCCTCCACCACTTGGGCTCCATTGTGCTGGACCTTTTGGCACAGAAAAACAAACTGCGAACGGAAAAAATATTCTAAATTGCTGATTAACACGCCGCCGTCCATGGGCTTAGTCATGCTAACTCGTTCGAACATTTTAACATAATGAGGTGTTTTTTGCAATGCTTTTTTAGCCATTCCCGAATGCAAAACTGGCAAGAGGATGACTTTCAGTTTGCGAGATAATGCCGGACTGCAATGAGTTGATAAATAGCAGAAGAGGAGAGTATTATTTTGCATTTAAAATATTAAGGGAAGTTAAATTTAATTACTACTAATAATTCCCTGATTTAGCTTCCCAAAATAGACACGTTTGTGAGATCTTTCCCAGGCGAAAGACATATATTTGATTGACGCTTTCGCTTCGGTCGATTTATCACCTAAAAAACCATTCAATCACACTGCATCACGTCTAATGTCCAAGTAGAGCGCTAGCATAAAAGATTTCAATCCATCCATGGTCCTAATGACTTTCAAAATGTTCATTTGTGCACCCAGTTTTTTTGTTGTTTGCCGTTTCTTTTAACAATTAAATCATAGAGCGCAAAAATTAATTATGACAAATGGCAAAGCGAAAACTTTTCATTTCAACAGAGCAGCAGCAACAGCAGCAGCAGCGAAAAAGAAAATAAAAGAAAAAAGCTTGGACCGAAATGAGAGCAATAATCAATAATCGATAGAAAAGTAAGTTGTTAAGGAAAAGTGAACCGCGCAACGGAAAAGTGAAAGCAGCTGAACACACAGAATGGCGGTGAAAAAGTTTTGAGGAAATTATGTTTAACTCTGTGTTTGGTGTCTGGGTGTTGGGTGCAACCGCGAGATATATGAAAATTATATCTTAGTTCCGCATTTTGATATTGAGCAACCGAAAACTCCACTGCCAGTGCAGCCTTACGAATGCCAGCCAATCCCACCCCGTCTTCCAGCCATAAAGATTACTAAACCTGCTGGGCTGTTGGACTCATTAAAAAGCTGACTAAACAAACCATAAATTATGTATGGCGATAGAGAGTATTGGGTATTGAGTATTCGCCCGTTGTACGAAGTCAATTAATTTTCAGGGTCAGGGCCCAGAAAATAGACCGAAAAAAATTGGACAGAAATTGTTTATTTCCTCACCCAGTTATCGCACCTCAATAGTCGCACAAAAGCCATTTCTGTCTTTAATTCTAGGTCAGCAGCCGACACAAATTTGCATATCGCACCATATTAATGCTGTTATATAATTCCGCCCAATTAGCCCGCATTATTAAATTTCAACTTGAACTTTTCTAACGACCAAATTGTAAACAGTTTCGTTGTTGGCACCGGAGGAAATTAAGCTATCAAAAAACGCTCAAAAAGTCGCTACCAAAAATAAACTACAAACGTTTTTTTTTTATTTAATAGTTTTCCTGTTACAGCATTTTTGGAAGATAACTAATTATTTTTACTATTTATCTTAAGGTCAAGTTTAAGTGGTTTTCGATGTAGATGGAAAATATGGGAAACTGAAAAAAAGTCTAAAAGTGATTACAAATATTTAAGACTTTATATAATTTAGTTTAGACTTTTTTAGAATTAATTCTTTGTAATTAAAACAACTATAATTTTTTTTTTTAAGTAATTGTTTCCATTTTTTTTGACAAAGTATTTTTTAACTGCATCATTAATCTTGGTAAAAATATACATTTTTAATTAAAATTTTAATTTATAAGCATATTTCGTTACGCGTGCTGCATGCAATTTGTCAGTTAGCATTTAATTTGTTAGTTGCCAATTAAGTTTGGTATTAACGTATGGAAACTTATATGTGTAACCAAAAGTCTATATTCTAGACGATTATTTGTATTAGTTATGCGAAATTAAAACATGAACGGATACAAAAACCAAATATCTTAACAAATGGACATCTGGGTTAAGAGGTAGGAAAACTCTCATATCAACGGACATTGTTTAGAGTTAGAAATCTTGTAAAAGTTAATTGCGATTGGCAATCGGAGTTAATTGGAAAAAAGTGTTTATGTCGATTAATCGGACAGTTGCATCGATGACAGAAAGTGCAAGTGAGGAATGTGTGAGAAATTAAAGTAAATTGTTGGAAAAATGTCTCATTTATATGCAGTATTTTTGATTGGAATCAGCAAATAAAACCTCGTTTATCTTACAGCATTTTCATTGCCATATCTTAAGCATTTTGCAAGCCAATCAACTCAAGAGCGTGAAAAGCATTCACAAAAAACAACAAAATATATTGGCTTAAAAGTAGTTGAGCATAAAGAAAAAATTATATAATTGCTAGTCTCCATGGGATAAGCAACGACGAACAAATTAAAACCATGAAAAACAAGTCTTAAAAGAAATACCAAAATCAAAACGAAATCAAAATAACAACATCAGCTTAACTTAAACAACCAAAAAATGTTACAAATTTTCTAGCTATTATTGTAGTGGTTGGTGCTGGCGAAGATTGCGCAGTCAAAGACCTTCATGCTCGTAATTGGCAGCACCACACTTAAGCCCATACCCAAAAATCGCCCCAACAAAAACAAAAAAAAAAATGGTAAGAAAAAAGACGAAACCCAAAAGGTGACGTCCCCCCTGAACAACAGAATATCGTGAATATAATTTATGCAAGCCACAAAAAATAAATAAACAATATCGAAACGAGAGAGACAGGAGCCAAGTCAGGACTGGACTGAACTGAACCCCTCAACTAATGGGACTTAATAAGGCCTCCCTGCACCCATATGAGCAAAAGAAGTTGGCCCCTGATCGGAGCAAAATCTGGTTAAACCTCAGACAAAACAATGGCCAAAGTTTGATGTCAGCGAAATGGTACCAATGAGTGATTTTTTGCAAGGGTTAATGGGTCTAAGAAAATCTTTGTTTTCTTAGAGGAGGCAAAATTTTTTAGTTTGTAAAGTGAAGATTTCTAGGTTTGTAATTTCTATGAAGTAAAGTTTTTCCTTATCTTAAGAAATTCCCTTCCCAGGGTATCAAATAGTCTAAGACCGAACTAAATCTTTGGCACTCATTTTTTTCCTGGTCTCTTTATTGCCTTTGTAATTGTTTGCAATTATTACGATTCGCAGGCAGCTTTTGGCTTTGGCTTTGGTTACGGCTCAGCGGGAGTTAGTGGTGAACCATCATGGTGGTGGTTGGAAGCTAGCCAGATAGCCAGCTAGCCAGCCTCATAGCCAGCTTTGTCCACTCCCTCAGATCCTCCCGCGAAAACGCGGACGGAGTGCCTGGATTTTCTCCACATTAAAAGTTTTTTGCCTGTTCCATGGAATGACGTCAATAAACACATTTCGGCTTTTTGTTCGCTGTCATTTGGCTCTCGTTTCTGGTTTTAGTTGAAGTCTTGCTCAGCCTTTTTCTTTCCTCTATTTTATGACACTTTGCCGCGATGATAATTGTCATTTGGCATTGCCAGGCTGTCATCAATCCTGAGCGTTGATCACCGAACGAACGAACGAACCACGAACCACTGGAAACTAAGAGTTTTTGTGGGACTTTCGGTAAGCGGCTTTGATTTGTTGGTTCAATGACACAAGTGGTCTCGGTTGGGGTGCCGATTTGATAGCTCATTTAAATGGTACCAGCAGATGAGGGGAATGAGGTGACAGGTGACGAGCGGCGACATTTATATACATATATCCCGACGATTGGCAACTTTCACTCAGAGAGGAGCTTAGCTGCATTTGGATAAAGAGATTAATTATATGCAATTGTCTGACCAAGTTTGTGTCTTAAGTCTTTCGTTTTAGACTCTTGAATGGCTACGTAAAATGTTATGGCCTGTGGAAACTTTAAGAGGATTCAAAGGTTATTGGACAAGCTTACACATTTAATCATTTAATATTATTATTGAGTTTTGAGAAAGTTCAACAACTGCAATAGTAGTTTGAAAGCTATTTAAAAAGTACTTTGAATGAGTCACATTTGTTTAGTACATTTATTTTATGACTTTTTTTTTGCCTTTTTATTAGCAAATAAAGCGGAGTTCGAAAAAACTATTTATTGTATTCTATCAGTTTATGACCAGATTTAAAAGCAATAATTCGGAACCACAATAAATTCTAATCACAAATCTAGAGCCCCTCCCCGATCACTCCACAATCGATTATCATTTATGACTCAATGGAAATTTGCATTTTTCGAAAAATCCAAATCATAGCCGACTCCCACTATATCCCACTCTCCGGCCATTATGCATATCAAATGTAACTATTAAATGTTTAATTGCCAGCATTGCCTAACGGCGAAGATAGATATGCATGCTACCATTTCAGAGTCAGGGAATCCAAACAAATTAGTTGCATTTTCCTCATTTGCATTTCGTTTATGCAGATGCAGATGCAGATGCCGAAGACTTTTCGCAATGTCCACGAGACCGCGAACAAAGCGCCTAATTGAAGGTAATTTAAATTGATTAACCACGTCTATAGGTTGGGTCCCCACACCACTCCACTCCACTCCATGCCACTCCACTCCACACCACTCGACTCGACTGTTGGCTGCACCACAGCTCAGTGGCTCGGTGGTTCGCTGTCTGTTTTGTGGAGGTGTTTGTTTGCTGCACTTTTTGGCTTTGATTTGGCATTGTCTTGGAAAAAATGAAATACAAAATGAACCGAGAAATGTGTGTCGTGTGGGTCGTTTGCCAGTTGTGATGGGTGGGTCACCACCGCCGTTCAGCACCACACGATACTGTGTGGGGTTCTGTTAAAAATGGTAGCATGTTTCGAGGTGTTTATGGTTTAATTAAGACTGCTGGCGATGAAAAATGAAAGGACTGAGAGTCGTTAGACAGCAGAAGAAACTATAAGCTGGCAATAAGTGAGATCATCAAAGCTAGACGAGGACCTTGGCCCAGGCTTTAAGCCCGATTTTTCTATGAATCAAATTTTGACATCCTGTTGGAATCCAAAGAGGGGAATATTTATCTGCGAAATGCAAACAAATTGCAAACGACCAGGTAGAGTTCATTGGAAGCATTAGCTAGAAAATGATTTATAAAGAATTGTATTTTTTTGTTTCACCCGAAAAAGGCAAAGCTAACAATTATGTCTGTGAGGTGTTTTTTTCAAGCTTCATTCATTTGGTGTGGATATGCCTTTTTTCTTACTTTTGTTGTTCGTCTGAAAATATTTTGACACAACAATAGAAATACATTTCGTTTCAAATTAAAATGAAGTCAAAAATACCATTAAAATTATTGGGAATTCAAAATCGAATTCCCCAAAAATATTAATTTTGGCCAGCTCGAACATAAAACCTTGTCTGGTCATGAAGGGTGTGGAAAATAAAGTGTCAGGTGCCATTTCGGGGTGCTACGTGATATAATGAATGCGAAAGGCTCGACTAATTTGAAATCTTTTCAATTAGGAATCCCACACGAACGAAGCTTATAAATTATTATTTTTATTCCAACTTTCCAGACTGATTAGAATGGATATCTTTTTTTTTTTTGGGAACCCCATAGGTAACTTTGGTTTATTAAAAAAGTATCTTGCTGTGGTGTTGAAATGCTCTTGATGTCAACCCAAGCTGCCATGGGCAACTCAAGTTCTAACTCTGACATTCAGCTCTACCGATAAACCGACAAAAAGGCGCGTGCCCATAAAAATACATATAGTCCTCTTGGTGTTGGTAAAGAAATCGAGTACTATCTTGGCGTTTGACGAGGTAATGCAATATGCCATAAGCGCTGAGTTCCGCACCCAGTTTTCCGTTTCAATATCTTTCGGAGGTGACAATTGGGGCCAACACCTTCTGAGCCCAAATGGTAATTTGCACTTAATGCACTCCACAAGTTTCCAATGCGACATTTGTCGTCCGCAAAATCATTTGATATGGACATAAATATATTAAAGCCTAGGATTGAATTTCTTACCGGAGAAAATCGGAAAATCGAGAGAATAATGTACAACTATGAGACAACTATCCTCATACATTTTGATGACTAACGGACAAACTGTGAACTCATGCCCAGTATCTAGATTCATTGAACTTTAATTGTTAAAAATATACTAATGATTCATGATGTACCTACATATGTAGAAAGAATCAGATTCCTAATGAACTCTCTAAATAAATGGCTCCGGTTAGATAATGGAAGTATTCACATAATAATATCAGGCAGAATATACATAGATCAGCTAATTAACTGAGAAAAATAACTTTATAAATCGGACAAAGGAAAGCACATTGAATATTCTTTTCTATTGTAAGCGGCTTTAAAATGGAGCAGAGTGAAATGGGCTCGAAAGTCATAATTATAATTAAGGGAATGATTTCTTGGTGTAAAAGAGAACGTATTTCATTCATTTGCAATGTTTTCTAGCTATTGTGAAAATAAATGAACAAAAAGACAAGGTCTGCAGTCAATGAACTCAAATTGGAAAACTGTTCAAAATATTACCTCTTTATATTGTGCAAAAAAAAATGTGTACATTGAAATGTTACATTAATTGACAGTCCGACTGATTTATGAAAATAACTTTAGTTGTTAGGCGTTAAATTTATATTATTTTCCACTCAAATTTATCGTAGATCTGGGCTCCTCTCACCTAATTTTTTGGCAATTTGCATGTTAGTTTCGTTGACCAGCAATTGCTGAATAAAATATACGACAATTTATTGCTCGGAGCTACCAAAAAAAGATCAGTGGAAATAAATCAAAAAGAGACGAATTGCACGTACCTGTCGACGATAGTCGAAGCGTTGAGATATCTCTCTTTCCAGCCTGAAGTCCACTGAAGGCGTTTTGGCTTATATTTTATTTAACTTTATTTCATTATATTCTGGTCCGATGCAAAAGCGGACGGCAGCAGCGCCGCCAACAACAACAACAACCACTGCACTGGCGATTGGCATCAATGTCGCTTGGCTGCTTTTTTCCCCCAGCTCTGCGGATTGTATTCACCGACACACGTACGCACCGACACACAGATACACACACACACACATACACAAAGGCACTGGCAGAGAGGCACGCACACAGACAAGGGGCTCAATGAATCAATGGCAATTCCACAAAAAACGCGTGGTATACGGCAGTTTTTTGTTGTTTTTTTTTTGCTTAATTTATATTATTTTGTTCGGCTCTTAATGAATACAAAAAAAGCGCGCAGTCAGCAAAGCATTGGGAAAAAATTATTGAAAATATTTCAATAAAGTTTCAATGATCTAGTGGCAAGTGGGCGATTGTCTAAGTGTAACAGCTGTTTCCACAGGTGAGCAAAAGCTGGCCCAAAAGACAAAACCCAGAGACTCAGAAGTCGTAGTTGCACTTGACGGAGCATATGCAAAGCGAGTAGCTGTAACCTTTCCCTTTCTCGGACTTTTCCTTTTGTCTCTGTGATCTTTCACTTTCTTTGCAATTGTTTTCGGTGCTCCGGCTGCTTAGTCGTCGAGACCAAACCTAATGCCAACTTAGTGCTCTCGGGGGTTTTAAATTCGCTCGTTTTGCATTTCACACTCAACGCTTGGCTTCACTTCAAGAGCCCCACGTCTGACATCAGTCACTACAATTGTTTAATGTTTGCTCTTGTTTTTGGTTTCTGTTGCTGTATTTGTTTTTGTTTATCTAGATTTATTTAAATACTTTTATTTTCGGCACCGAACGGTGTGCGTTCATACAGTATCTGGTGGCGTGTGTGCGGATACACAGCCACACACAGTCTACAACACAAACTCGAACTCGTTTTGAAGTTGACTGCTGTTCAGATACCGAACCGTTTCTATCGCACGCCAACGCTATACTAAAAGAGTTTTGCGCTCGCACCGCGCATTAAATAAGCCGCCGTCGTCGTCCGACACCTGGCTTCAGCTTTTTAACTTGGCCCAGAGACTCTGGCTCTGGCTCTGGCTCTCGGATGATGTCAGCCGTAGACTGGCTCTCCCGCTCTGTCTCTCTGGTAGATACTCGCGTGAAAGATACAAGATAGGGGAGCTCAATGGGCAAAGAGAAAATATCAGGAGCCTCTCTTTGGCTTAGATCCATTTTTATTTAATTTATTATTGCTTACAATATCCATACCTACACGGTGTTTAAGTCATTGTAATAAATGTTGATTTATAGTCTCTTTCCCTAAAAGGAACTGTACAATAAAAATTAATAACAATTGTGAATTATCAATGCATTGAACTGCTTGCAAATGAAGTCATTCTGTTTTACTACTGCAACCAGTGACAAGTAAAACAAATAAAGTATAAAATAATTAAATATCATTAAATTGTGAATTCTAACTTTTTGGTAGTTCAAAAACTCCCACAAATCTTCGCAAGTTTTGACAACCCTATTTAGACTCTCTTTGGAGATTTCGAGTTGCTCTCTTCTACCGGCTTTCGTTGTTTTGACCGGCGTTTTCAACGTAACGTAATAGTTACGTAAGTCCTGCTTACGTACACCGTAAGATAGCTGGGTATTCGTAAGATAGTTGAATATCCCCTTGAACCAAACCTTATGGGTCTTGTACCGAATTTTGGCTTTATGAAAAACAGTATAAATATTTTTAAGACTGTCTGCTGAGCAGCAGAGCGGGCTAATAAAATATTTATTGGTTTTAGCCTTAAGCTAAAGTCATTGGAGCTCTCGCTGCGAGCGAATTAAGCCATTAATTAGAACAACTGCACTTTCGATTCGCGCATATCTCATTGCTGAACGTGGGACGGACCCAATGCAGTCTAGACCGATTACTACCCTACCTACAGCCACATTGGCAACACGCACGGGCCGAGATGAAATGCATGTCAAGTTCAGGCTGTATGTAAGGTCTTGCCACGCACTCGGGCATGAAGATCGAACGATCGCGCTGGCAGATCAGTTCTCTGGAAGCCCTTCTGTGGGTGGCTGTAAAATAAGGCAACAAAACTGGCTAAGGTTGTCTTGTATAGTTGTATATATATCTATAGTATATATACTTCATCCTCCGCTGGAGGCTGTTTCTGCCATGGCTTTCGCTACACGCGCCACTTGACCCTTTCGGGGTCGGGCGGTTCAAAAACGTGGCTTTGGCTGCCGCATTCGCAATGCAATTGAAATTGGATTTGGATTTGGATTCGGATTTGAAGTTGTAGTTGGAGTTAGACTTTGGTTTGCGGATTCGCGAATTAGCTGCACTCGTTGGTACTCGGTAGCCTGGCCAAATGTTGTCACGCCGTTCCCTTCCCTTCCCTCCTCCGCTCCAGCTGCCTTTTTTCTTTCTGCTACAAATTTTGAACAAATCGTATTTGAAAGTTATGGCACGAGTTTTTGGTTATCGTCGCTTGGCCAACAAATTGCAGCTCGAAGTGTTATTTCTTATCCATTTTTGGGGATTTTTCGTAACAGTTTGGGTGCTCCATTTAGGGTTCTTAATTTCTCCTCTTATGGTTAGCAAATTTGCAATGTGCAGTTGTTCAGACAATTTTTATTCAACTTGTTCGAGTGGCTTTTGTCTAACTCTACAAATCATTTATAGGCTTTGATTGCTAACAAATTAAAGTTTGCAAATATTTGAATTATTTGTTTTAAAATCAAAGTTCATATGCCAATGAACCGATGGACAAGGGGCAACTTCACACATTAATGCATCAGCTAATGGGCACCAAATGGGCGTGACCATATCTATTTTACCATCATTGGGGTCCACCACGTGCCACACGTAAACATAACATAAATTTAAAATATCTGAAACACACATAATGAAATACAAAAAAAAAATCCCACAAAGAAAAGGTAAGCAAATATTTTTGTGTGTTCACCAGGGTGCTTCCTCAAACAAATTGTTGTACGTGTTTTGACAATCTTCCTGAATTTGACTAGACGGTGCATGCTTGACTAATTGCCGAACACAAACCCCAAAAAAAAAAATAAACATAAGAGGTTAAAAGTTTGAAGATACAAATGCCTCAATACTCTATACAAGTTTTTATGAAAGTTAAGTTTTAAATTCAAACCTAATTTTATCTTCGATTAAAAACAATGGTAAAGTAATCGTAGAACTTAAAAGTTTTGCAATCTTCTTATTTGTTAATTTATAAACAAATATATATACCCTAAAATCACATTGCTCTAAATGAAGAGTATTAAAATACAGACAATGTTTAATTAGCCGCAAAGCATGAAGAAGAGGTTTTTTTTGAGATTTTTGTTTTATTTTGATTTTGATTGTAGAGACACGCCCTGGTAATAGGAAAAGGTTCAGCTGCTGACTGTTTCCGGTACCGCCACTCAATCTGTTAAAATATCTACTTAATAACTTTAACTTTGCGAATTTTAAGTTAGTCTTAACATAAGCTCAAAGATCACACATCTTCGATACTTTGTGCATTGTTTAGGAATACTTTGTATTCCATTTTTATAGCCAAAACATCATGATGTTGTATATATTTAAAATATAATTTTATTATATTTCCCACATTTGAAATGTTTTTGATTGCAAAATAATTATGTGGTTCTATAATATTTATATTTAATAGGCGCCAATGTAGTTTTTTTCTAAGTAGAAAATGGTGAGGCGTGTACTCTTAAAATTTAATGCCCCATTTGTAAACTAACTAAGAATTCCAGTTTAAGTGAATAGAGAATGAATGAATGGATATGTAATAAAAAAGGAATACATTACGCTATAATCAAAAACATATATATTAGGATATTAAGAATAAATTGGCAATCAAAAAAGATTTGTTATTTATTTAGCTGCATATTTTTTATTACTTATAATAGTTATCTTCACACATGTGACTACTCCCACAATGCAGCTCATATGAATATGTTCAACATTTAGCAAATTCAAGTTAGACAAGTGTTTCGCGTCAACTTCGGTTTGATTTACGTCTCAATTTGCATTTGCCCAAGCTACGTGCCCTTTTTGACCAAAATAAAAAACATAAAAGAAGAGGTAATATTGTGTATTTACGAGACATTTATAGTGGGAATATGTTTTGAATATTTAATTGGTGATGGGTTTTGGCCACGCGCAAGACTTGGCCAAGATTGGGAACTTTGTTTGCATAACTTTATATGACTGCGATCACAATGCAGAATCATTGTTTTTAGGAGGGGGTGTGAAAACATCGATGGCATCGATAGATGGCCATCATTATTACAAGCAACCTCAAATATTCCCAATATACCTCGCTCTAATAAACGAACCATTTTGCTTGTACCCAAATTGAGTCATATTTTGCGATGTTTTGCCAATAGTTTGGCTCTCGAGCGGTTAACTTGGCTCGGCTCACGATTAGCCCCCGTAAACTCTGACCCCGGCTAATCAATGTTCATCTCAGGGCCTGATGTGTGTGTGTGGCATGCCACAGCAACCGCCAGACAAGTTAGCTGGCTGAATAGAGCAGGCTGCTGCTGCTCACATGCTTTATAAGTAAATACTTAGTTGCATACATAACACTTTGCTGACCCAATTCACTCTCAAGAGTCGAGAGTGCGCCTGGGCTCTGAACCTTTTAAAGAGCTATTACATGTTGCAGCCAAAAGATTAAATGGGTGCCCCAAAAGGCTGCCAGCAAAAAACAACAGCAAATGCCACAAAACAAGCCGGGCTAAAAAATATTGCGTTGTCTGTGTCAGACTGACAAGACAGAAGTCGACTTTTGCAGATTGAAAAGAGCCAAAACGTTGGGATTATATAAATTAAAAAAGGTTGCCACTAAAACAGTTTCTTATACAAATAAGTATTTATTATTTAAACAATTCCTAAATTACAAATCATATACATTTTAAGATGACCTCACCTTATTTTCTAAATATAAACTATCATCAAACAACATTCCAAGTGCTTCCTTCCTGTCCTTTTAGCCATGTCATTGGATACAGCAAATTTGAGATCACTTAATTAACTGAAATTGCTGGTATTTTTGGTATTTCCTACGGGGCCAACTGGAGATTTTATTAAAGGTGATGCGATAAAAATCTTTAAGATACATACTGAACGGCTTGGAGATGCTACCAACGAGAAACGTCAAATAGTTTAGGCCTTATAAAGCTAAACTAATTGGCTTCCTGGCCAACCGAAATGGCAAGACCACATCTATGGCTAAATAAACAATTTAATTATAAATAAATAATTAAATAAATGTCCCAAGCAGACAGCCAATTTACATGGCATGTAAATGCTTTTGTTCTGGTCTGTTCGATCCTAACCAAAATCTATAAATAAAATTCAAATAAATCAGTCAGTCGAACGATTTTGGACAAGTTCAAGTTTTTGCGGAGAAGCGCAGAATCAGTATGTGTCAAAAAGTACAGTGCGTTTCATAGGTAGAAGTCGTAGTTAACAGAAAGTATTTGCCCAAAAAAATTACCATTTATTATATATAAAGTCGAATTCCCTTATTTTCCTTTTGATCCTATAAATATAGGTAGCAAATAAATGTAGTTGATATGTTTTCTTACAGTTTCGTTATGTGCTGTATATCTGGTATAGGCCGAGAGTGGATCGATCTGCCTTATATGGCATCTGGACCATGTGGCAAAGCTGAATATCAATTCGAATATCAAATTGTTCAAGTATTTCTATATTGTTCGGCGAATCGTCTCAGTCTGAGACCCACGCGTGTTAATTACAAATTGTTTGTTTGTTGGCATGTTGCTGTTGCTGTGGATGCCGATGCCGATGCCATAGTCGTATTTGTGGTTCTTACCATTGTGGGTATTATTCTGTAGTATATTTGTGTTTTTAATTTTATTCTTTTCGAAGTTTGAGGCGCGCAACTTGTGTCACATTTAGACGGAACGTATTTATCGTGTCAGCAATTAATCAGGGGAATTTTATAATTTTATGCCAGTTACATATGCTCATGTTGTATTTTGAATAATTACAGCATCGTGATTAACATTTTTATAATCATTTCACATTTTCAGTTTTTACATATAACCTTCTTTCCAAAATCGTTTTTAATATACCCTCGAGAAGGCCAGATGACAAATCATTTAAGCAATAAATATTTTATGTTTTAATTTAGCTGAATTCAGTGACTAGACTATTATTGCATTATTAGTATTGTATCTTTCTTGGTTTTCCGTAATTATTCAACTCACTTTGATTGGGGGCCAGGCAATGGCTTTCGCAATGTTTCTTCATCTTTAGTGACTGCAGCATGCCATAAAGTCTGTCCCAGTGAGTCGGTTATTCATTAGGTCTCCGTAAATGGTCTGCAAAAAATACTTCAGTTGTTAAATGGATAAATGCGAATTTCTTGTTTTTCCGACAAACTGGGAAAGAAGGTTTGCGGAGAGCTTTATTGTGCCATGATCTAATCAAAAAGCGATAAAGTACATGTGGAAACGGATCATTGAACTAGAAATGTTCAGGTGGATCAACTGAAGTTTTAATTCTAAGGAACTTATTAGTATAATTATCTTTGCAGATTAATCAGTTTTCCCTTGGCCCATATAAAGCCTTTCTAACCTAGTTTTGGCCTTATTATATAATCCAATTAAGATGTGGAAACTGTGTGTTTAAGGCAATATTAAATGTAACCCACCGAACGGCATTGTGGATAATTAAGCACTGTTAATTGCAGCACATCGAGTGAAACCTAAGGCGTCCGAAAGTAGGCGTTCCTTCCTCTTTACATGAGCTCGCTTTTCGAGATTGCCCAACTTCGAGGAGGTCCGCCACGAGCTGTTACAATTGCGCACTTCATTTGTGCCACGGGTCGTCGCCGAGCATTTTGGAGGCTGTCTCACCTACATTAGTTAATTATGCGCCCCATTAAGCCCAATGAATGCGAGCCCAAAATAAAAGACAGAAGAAAAAAAAAAAAGAGGCAGCCAGATGGAGTGGAGACGGGAGGAAGACGGGTGACCAAAATGGGCAAGGGGTGGGGTCAGGTGTTGGGAAATACTCTGGCAGACAATTGTCTTTGGAGTTTATATCTGGGCATCTTCTCCGTTCGCCCAGGCAGCCCACACCCCTTATAAGTACAGTGAGCTCTGGGGAATGATACGGAACTTAGAATAAAAACAACAATAAATATATAATATAATAAATAAGCTATCCTTAATTATGAGAAATAATTTCAAGTTTAATTGTAATATTTTAAATTAAGTTTGGTGGTTATTTTTATGAATATTTCAAAGTAATTTTTTACATAGTTTTGAACAAAATTTGTTGTTGCTATTAAATAAATTATCCATTACAGTCTTGGCACTCTATTAATTTCTACTGAAAATCCAGTTTAAACTAAATTTAATACTGGAACGTATCTTTGAAGATAAATATATAAATAACAAAATAAATTAAAAATGTTAATTTCCCCAGATGGTTTTACTGTATCGTACTTGCTCTATTGTTGTGTCTCTTTGGTGCTGATGGCATCATTTCAGCAGCTTCACCAAATCTGCAAAGTACATGCAATGTCTGCTCTTTTGTAATTTAACATTTTGGCTGGGCTGGTGGGAAGCTCACTGCCTGATTGACTGACTGACTGACTGACTGACTCACTGCCAGACTGCCAGAGTTGGGTGCTCCCTCGAACTCAATGCGATTCAATTCGACGCTGCCATAAAGTTCGTCGCTTAAGTCTTTCTCCATTTTAATTATTCATTCATTTGTGTTAATTGTATGCGTGCCACACAGTGCACAACGATTCAATTCAATTTTCTATATGCCCCAGACATAATGGCAGCATTCGATGAAGGAGTAGCGTGGGCGTTGCTGTTCCATGACAACACGAAGAGACGAGAATTCCGAGTTTGAAAAGATGCTAATGATTGATTGCGTTTGCATCAGTGAATCTTTTAATGGAACTCGGCGAAAATGTCAAACTGCATTGCGTGAGTTTTTTTTTTTCATTAATTGATTTTGTTTTAACTGTTGGTGTGCTCTGTAAATTGGGTGCAGCTAAATAGAAGTTGCACAATTGATGTTTCATGGTATTGTAATGTATTTGTAAACAGTTCATGGAGTGGTACAGATATGCTAAATTAAAGTTATAAACCTTGATTTATTGATTTCGATTTTAATTGCATACAACTCGCCAGTAAATCAATATACTCCCATATCAGTTGACTTTTAACAATGTAATCATAAACTTTATGACTCTTTTTGAAAGTATCATGCAAAATTACTGGAATACTCCAAAGTACCTGGCATAAAATGACTTAAGTCAGAATAAATTAAGATGACCTGGAATACGCCCACCACAATTGGAAGTTAACTTCAAAGCAGGTACCCTAAAAAGTCGGGAACACGATCTTTGAAATTGTCATAAACCTAATGGATATGCCCGACTTGTGATGCGATGTATCCATAAAGATCACAATTTTATTGTCCATCACTTTTTGGGCAATCGCAGCGGCACAGCTTGGCACCAATTCGTCTGCCAACACGCGATCGGGCTGACGCAAAAAAGTTATCGATATCGATGTGGCAGATGCGATGATTGATTGCCACAAGCGACTCATAACGGTTTCGCCCTTGTCCATAGCAGTGCACAACACCAACGTGGCAGTTGGTGTCATCATCACATCAATCATACGCCCCTGCTCCGTCAAAAGTCTGCCACGAGTGAGCTCCAGATCGAATGCAGCTGACACCTTCCGATGGATGTGGATATGGTTGTGGATATGGATATGGATATGGATGCATTGGAGACGTGTCTCTCCGCCTGGCTTTAATGAGCTTCTTTGTGCGCCATATGGGAGAAAGTTTAAGGCGAAGAATTTATATTCCATTTCGACGCCTACATCACAAGCCGCTTGACAACACACAGAACTCGCCATAAGTTTCGTTCCTTGTGGTCGAAGTATAAAACAAGATTAAACTTTCCCATATAATGTAATTTATAAGATTTAATATACAAAAACATATAAGTTATTATTTTAACTTTTAATAATATTAATAATAATTATTGCGGTTTCTGGCAAATATTTATCCCCGCCACTGTACTGATTCCTGCTTAGACAGAATCGTAAAATTTGTTCAAATTCTAATTTATTTGCTTCTATTTGTCAAAATTCGTGTTCGATTGCCTAATGACCAATTATATTGTTATTCCAAATATGAAAAATATATGCCAAATGTATAAAACCATAAATTAAAGAATATACAAAATACTATATGTATATTTAGTTCAGGGAAAACGGATTAATTCGTTAAGTTAAGCCAATAAGGTTAATATTAACGAAAGATATTTACGAAAACTATAATGGAATTGCTAAATAAGCTATCTTTTAAATTTATTTTTTATTATACAATCACTTTTTAAAGATTACTAATTGTTAATTCGTAAGTTTCCAATGAGTTCTCTTTTTATAACCTTTTTAATATTTTCATTTACCAAATATTATTATTAAATGAGTAATATAAAAAGCTATAAAATTCGTTTAGTTGATAAATAGAATTTTTAATTATTTATTTATTTTATGACATTTTTTATGAGCGACGCTTAAGAAATTCTTAGAAATTTATTGAAATACAATTAGTTAATGAAGCATTATTTCAAGCTCTTTTATATTCTTATCAACCTGCGCATTAAAGTAGAAAAATAATATTTTTATTGGTTTTCAATGTTTGTTTACGTTGGGATCTCATTGTTTAGTGCCTCACGACAACATAACCACCTATGAAGGGGGTTTCGACAATTCTTTAAGTCGATTGAAACGACTTGAAAGTCGTAAAGTTTTGAATTGCTCAAAGAAATATTATTAAGTAATAATAGTTGGTACACGCCGTGCAAGTCAAACTAAATCTTGGAATGCTTATCGTTAATGCCTTAATTATATTGTGAAACCCAGGAAATACGGATCCCAGAGCCAACAAACAACAGTGGGGGAGGAAGATCGATTGGTCATTTGGGCAACGAGTACGCACTGATGATGCCGCTGCCGCTGCCAAAGGGCCTTCATCTTGACACCTTGCCGCTGGACACTCGAGCATGGCCGGTCACGTTTATCAATCAGTTACAATAACATTGCATATGGACAAAATCATACAGAGTGCCAGCAGCTGACAGACCCGAGTGGACTTCCTTATGGCTATCAGCAATCCATTGTGCGGTCTGATCGTAAATCGAAGCCAATCAAAGCCCTATTACAATGGAACTTCTGAGAGTACATAATGAATATTCGATTATAGTTTTATTCATCATCTGTGCTGAGATCACTGAACGTGACTGAACGCCAAAATAATAATAAACATTGATGGAGGGATGTTTTCAAAATTATGTTCAAATAGGACTTAAGTTGTCCAATCCATATCAAGATCCAATCGATTGACCATTCAAAAGTTTGGGTAGAAAATAAAGTTACCGAGATTAGGATGTAAAGAGCTGATAACTTACTTTCAAAATTCGGGTGCATTTTGAGTCGAGGGTTGGAAGGGGAATGTTATTTGCTGGAATTTTGAAAGAAAAGATAGAATTCCATTGCTTCGATAATTTTGGTAGTAGCCAAGTTGTGGTTTAGATTTGTATTTCGATACACTTCTGATAGTCATGATTGTGTGGAAATAATAATATTTAATAATGTCGAATTGTTCTTCATATTATATATATTTTGGTATTTATAAGAGAATACTCGTTCTCTAAGGATTTTATGAGAATTCTTCGTATCTTACGAATAGTTATTTTGATAATTATGAAATAATCTTTTATAATGAAATAATTATATTACGTTTATGTTAGTGCATAAAATAAACGTTATTCTTATTGTTTATAAATCTGTTTTATTATTTTTGTAATTTGTTGTCTTTATCATGTCAAATTATTAATGGCGGCATCTGGTGTTGAGTTTCATTTACACTGTATTGACCACTCGCCATCAGGTGGCGCCACCATGTAAGAATATATGAAGACGGCGAATTCATGTCAATAACAGTATCTGTGTTTATGTAGATCTATGTATAGTTCCAATACTGGGCACTTTGCTTTTACTGGCGCCACTAAATGTATGTAAAAATTACTCAAACTTACACAACAAATTTGCATAAAAAGGAAATACAATAAAAATAGAATTTATAGAAATTGGGATTAAATTGTGATTATTATAATTTTTTACTGGAAGGAATTAACATTTCAATAGAGATCCACTGCCAGTACTATCATATCCACGAAGGACTATTTGTAAAGGCCTAATCCCACAATTTGATCAAATTTTTAGCACCCTCTTTTTTACTGGAATAAAAAAGTGACAAGTTAGAAACTATTCCCTTATAAGCCAATCGCCTTGAAGTATGCTAAAGTGAAAAAACATCTTTGTATCTCGATTAAAAATGCATCGGTGGTGCTCTTAAGGCGTCCGACGAACTGTCTAGCTTTTTTGGCTCACCTTGAACCGGTTCTCTAACTCCGGCGCACATTGACAATCGGAGAGTCCGACTCTCGACTCAGCGCTTCGAGTCCGCCTCAGGTGTCAATGTACGTGTTGGGCAATTCTAATTAATTAATAAATTAAGAATGACAAATGATTTTCAAATGCCTTAATTAATCATTTTTAACGTACCAGCGACAGCTTGAAACGTGCGTTGGACAGGTGACGCCAACGAAAATGGTCAAGGAAGGTGCTAACAAAAAAAATGTTGATTCGGTTCGATTTACGTTTTCTTTTAGCGGGGGTGCAGATGCGGAAAGATGAATATCGTCGATACTAACAATACCAAACTAAATGGTAATTTCTTACGAATAATCAGTATTCATATTAATTGAACTATAATAATTAAATTCATATATATGGAATAAAAGCGGAATAAAATGGATGGTTAAGTTATTGAATAACTACAGAAAATCTCTTTAAAATTTGCTATTTTATTATTTAAGCTGAAAACAATAAATATTTTTAAACTGTAACTAATAAGCAAAATTAGTTACAGTTCGATTAATATCTCTAACGATTAAGAATTACGTTTAAATCATTGCAGAGATCAAAGCATCATTTCCACAAATAAATGCACTGAACTATGGAAGTGTTTAATGTAATTTCAACAAATATACACCGATTTTGAAGGGAGATAATTCGGTTAGTGGATATCGCTTGCCCGATCTCCATCTCCCGCTCGACCACAATCAGGCAGTTGTTAACCCAATTTGGTCAACCGTTTAATTGGCTGACAATCGAGCGGCTCAAGCCCAGTTAATGTCAGGCGTGGAATGCCGGGCAAATGCGGCGGCTAATCAGAGACAGAGGGCCACAAAGATGTGAGTGGAGGCCAGAGCCAGAGCCAGAGCCAGAGCCGAATGATCGATTGCAGTCACCGCGAGGCGACAGTCACCGGCTGTGTCACAGTTGACAATCGACTCAATCGACTGGGCGAGGCAGTTCGGTCATTCCAAATCGACTGCCATTTCAATTGGTAGCAATTACAAAGCGACCCCCGAACTATTTGACACTATTTGGTGCTGGTGAATGTTGATTAATTAGATTGGATTGGCCCGGCACGGATTAGATGGCAAAAGGGCCTCCTTCAGAGATCGGCGCATCTCGAGAGGCATCGCTGGAGGATGGAATGGGGATTGGGATGGGGTTCGGATTGGATCGGGCTCTGGTATATATAGATATATGTACATGTACACAGATATCACGGGTCGGCAAAACGCATTTGATCCACGATGACTCGCTGGTATTGGGTAAAAATGCTGACTCTTGGTATTCGGATTCGTATCGATCGCCAAACACTTTTTGGAGTAATTTCAATTTCATAATTCGTTGCGCTAATCTCGTCTTTCTCATGATCGCAGAGAACTCGGAGCTGAGTCAGTGCATCTCTTCATCTCCATCGCCATCTCCGACTCCGATGCCAGATCCATTTCCAGCTACTTCGTTTTGTGCCGCATCATGCAAATGGATCCGCGCCTCTGATTGATACATAAACACGCGCAAAACTCCTCCACCGATCGCATCTATTCGGACTCATTGGCGGCATCTCTAATAGAAATGTTGCCGCTCACAAATCAGACAGCTCACCGAAAAAATACTTTCGTTTTTTCCCCGGCACTATACTATATATATTTCGTTGTTGCTGTGGGTTGCCTCTTCCGTCGGCTGCCTTTCGGTGTCTAAGCCCTTCCGTTGCCTTTATCAATAAGCCAGCCGAGATAAGCTTTGGGCCTTTCTAAGGCGAAGGAGGCGACCCGGCTTCCTTGGCATGTCAGCTATTTTGCATAAATGACAGTCACACCCATGCATCCCGGCACTGCCTTCATCCACACTCTCAGACTTTCAACAAACAATCAAATGTTGTCTAGTGCCAAGAATAGGCGTTCTACAGGGAGTTGCTAACCTCATATTTACCCGCACAGTGGGGCAAAATTATACAAGAAAACATTCGAGACCTTATCTATTTTAAGGCTTTATGTTGTTTCCTAAATATTCAACCTTTAATGAACTAGAATTATCTTCGAAATTTTTAGTTACTTAACTTTATGATTGACTCTTGCTCTTGAGTTTTCTTACTTTTTCTTAATTAGTTTTAAAAATTCAAAATAAAATGTTTTTATAATATTATTAATCAATTGTGAGGTTGAAATTGTATTAACATTGATTTTTGACAAGAATTGCGTTATAATAAATATGAATTAGATAAATTATTAATCTCATACAACGTAATATAATTTTTTTACATTATGTTAATTTTTATTAGTGAAAATAGTATTGTGTAAATATTTTATCGAAGATCAAGTGAAAAACTATATATATTTAGTTATATAATCTAAATTAATTATTTTTATAACTTTGTACAAAACCTTATTCATGAACTTCGTTATCGCTGATGAAATTATTATTAACTTAAGTTTACTTTTGGATTACAAATAACATATTGTTCTTATGCTAAATGGGTTTCACTGTACTTATTCTAGGTCCGTCCAGGATGGCGGATGGTGGGCGTGGGCTGAGTCGGGGGGCGGGGCTCTATGCGTTGTTGCCTCCGTTGTCGTTCTGGCTGCGTATTTGGCGCTTCCTTCTTTTGCATACATGAATACGTAATTGAATTTTGCGGCGTGTTGTCAATTTTGTTTTTTTTTTTTTCCGCCTGCAGTTGAACAGTTTTTCCTATTTTCCTCCCCCACCACCCGCTGGTTTTTCATCTTTTTTGCCCTCTGGATCTGCGATGTGCTTTTTTTCCTTGACTTTTTAGCACATTTGCCAGCGCATCCACTTAATTTGAAGTCTTTTGCTTTCCGCTCGCCGAAGTCCTGGAAGCCACTTGTTGCTCTTGTTTATATGTTTTTGTTTTGTTTCATTAAATAACAGGGAAATAATTGAAATTGTTTATGGTACAAACTTAAATAATATTTTGTGGGAGGCTAATAATCGAATTAGGTGAAAAATTGGAATAAACTTAAGCAATCGAATCTGTTAAAAGAACAAATTATTTAATCTTAAAGCTAATACCAATCCCCGGGCTTCCCCTGAAATCGGAAAGGATTTTTTAACATTTCGCACATTACACTCCCATTTTGCATGTCACTTGAGTTAATTGCAATTGGCAATGGAATCGAGTATGGATGAGGAATTCGAACCGAGAGCTACGAATGGAGAACTTTAACTCTAATGCAGTCGGCATAATAATTATCTGCTGCATCAGCCAACTCCCGGCCAGAAGTCTGTGACATGAAATTGAAATTAAATATGAGTACTTCATATATATGGGAATGTTGTTATTTTATTTTTTTCCTATGGCGCAGACCCATAACGACGTGCCCGGTATGTTTAATTATTTAGGATGATATTCAAAAATGGAATGAGTGAGAAAAACCTACTAGAAATACCGATTTTTATATGCGCTGCGATGACCGTTTAATAAAAAAAAAAAAACGAAATTAGCGGCGCATATATGTGAGAGATGGTTTCGTTTGGTGGCTCTCAATCTCGGAGCCAGTCCCAGTCTTGATCTCGGTATCGGTCCCGGTCTTGGTCTTGCTATCCACACCGTTCCAGACATTCCGACGTCTAAGCGGACTTATCTGCAGCATTTATCGTACGAGCTGGATGCTGTAGATTCCAAACACGCGATTGAGGTGAGTTTGGAAGTTGTTGGAGTTGGAGTTGTGAAGATTCCATTTAATTGAGGACCCGAGAAGCACTTTGGCTGATTGCATCGCTGCACTGACGGTTGATTATGCGTGCAATTAGAGCGCATCATCACTCACAATTTTTTAACACTTTCCTTCCCCGAGCGGCACTTACGACTACTGCCTAATGTCCGTTCATCAATCAGATTGGCGGCTGTGTAGAACTATTTCCCCTCTCTGCCATATAACCATATATATATAACTAAAATCGCGGCGCGGTCTCGGGGCTGGGGTCATTATTTCCACATTTACTTAGCTCATTTATCAGCATTTTCTTTCCCTTTGCAGTTTGCGCCCACAACTTCTCGAAAGTGGAAAAAAAGGTGAAGAAAATTTCGAATTTCGGGTTTTTACTTCTTGGCTTTTTTTTTTTTGAAAATTTACCACATTTCTGGTTGGCTTTGTAATTTAGACATTAATCCAAATGTCTCACTCATTTGGCTTGTTTGTGGAGAGGGCTGTACTCTTTTCGTGGGATCATCACAAGGTGTTTTAATAGCAGTAATTATCTTGGGAAATTCGAGAAGCCTATAAATTTCCACTATGCTCATTAGTTCACCCAAATCCCCTGAAATCCATCTGGATCAGCACACAACTGTTCGTAAAAAAAAAATCCGCACTTGCCGGATAAAAAAAAATTGAATCTGACACTAAAATGAAGTGATATATCGATGAGCGGCTTTGGGTCATTTAGTGGCATTAGCCTGGGAGTATCAACAGTCGGCCTGATCCGCTCAAATTACCGCAGAGAGCTTAGCTCCGTTCCGTTCGGTTCGGTTACTGTTTTTTTTACCACTTGGAACCCCTCGTTTCGATGGGCCGTAAAAAATGACAAGTGCAAGGTGAAAAGGGGTGCATAAATTTAGCTAAAATGTAACGCAATTGTTTCTCAGCCCGATGTTTAGCAACCCTCGCAATTGTTCCACAGAGGGTGGAAAAAAGTATCTCACTGGGTGGGTGGGGGTGTGGAGGTGGGTGTGGGTGGCAGGGTAGCATGTGTTTATGGGTTTGACTTTTCATTTGATTTAATTTGGCATTCCCAGGCCGACGAGGGGAGGACTCTGGCCCCAGATTAACTGTTAGCTTTTGGCACGTTCGCCAGAAACAATAAAATCAAATAAAAATCTTCAACGCCCACTTAGTTAGGGCTGTTGTCACTTCATTAAGAGTGAACTGTGAATACTTAATGTTTGTTTTTGTGGACGCTACGCGATTTGGGGGAGAGCAATTGGATCATAGGAATCATAGAATACCTTCAATATTCAGCATTATTCATACAGATTAGGGCGTAACTATCAATTAAAAGGGGGTAAATCGGACATTTTTAGAAACTCTTTGATCTGCTTTTCTATGAGTGTGATTAGAGTTGAACTTAAGATTTTTAGCTATTCAACATTTTTTAATTATTGGGATTTGTATTTTTTTACAATTGTTT
>JAJJHY010003979.1:6450810-6505905 GCA_021224005.1 Drosophila setifemur
TTGAAAACAATTATTTTAATTAAAAATTACATTATTTTTTTAAGTAATTGCTATGGGGGCTTTTACCAAACGGATTATATCCTGTAGCTATATCTAGAAAAAGAATCTTACGCAAATATTAATACCAAACGGATTATATCCTGTAGCTATATCTAGAAAAAGAATCTTACGCAAATATTAAACATTCATTGATATTGTTATACGTTCTTATCAAAAGGTGTTTAAATTATATTTTTTAAATAAAATTCCATACTTTTTTATTTTTGTATAAATACTTACAATAAGCACATATTTCATTTCAACAATTACTTAAATTATATTTGTTGAATTGATGAGTGTAAATTATTGGTAGGGTTATGGTAGTTCTGTATTCAATTGTTTATAAACATATTAATACTACTGCCACATAATATTAGTTTCACAAATACTACTCCTATTTTGTTGACACCCAATTGACACCCACGCCAGGTTCACTGTGATTCTAGGCAATCTGCTGGATTTAGCCCGCAATTTGCAATCTGTTGGCCTTGTGGTCGCTCAGGGTGCATGTCATATATATGACTATATATTAAAGAGGTCTCTCCGAAAGGGGAGCAACTTGGACCGCAGAACCCTTTTTTTGTCTGCTACCTTTTGCACTTATCGTTTTTGCTTGCCAATTCATTTGTGCATAATTTGCGGTCGGCAAAAACAGCAGCTGGAGGGCAGCACTTGTTGAATGTTGGAAAGGATCTGAGGATCGACACCGGCTGCAGGCTGGAAATGTGATTTAAAAGTTTAGATTTAGCTGCAATTACCCGATGGCAGTGCCACTGTATGTGCGAGTGTTTTGCAATGCGGTTTTTCTGGGCCAGCTGCCGGAGATTTTCTCCTCGTCTGACTTTTGCCATGGACCGTGCGGTTTCTCGAATCGGTCATAGCCCAAAACCAAAGCGAATTTCGTGCCAATCACGCTAATAACTGTGCCACTAGAGCGTTGCTAAGCCGGTGGCCCGGTGGCCTCGCCCAAACAATGGCCACAAGTGGCCCCCAGAAAAGACGTCGGCGGCCAATTAGAGATCGGGCCCAGAACTCCAATGACTTACTTTCTCCATATTCCTTCCATTCCATTCCATTCCTCTCCGATTTGAGCTCTTCTTGTGCGAACAATGACAGATTCTGCGAAGTTTCCAATTTTTCAGCGTTTTTATTTGGCAAATTCAAAGTCACGCTGATGTTCTCGCTCTAAGAGGATTAGGTTGTCGGCGCAGTTGGCAACGGACGACTTTAATTAACAGCCCATCAAGATGAAGTTGTTGGGCATTAATTACACTTCACCTGGCATTCGCTCCTCAGCACTTTTTCTTCTCCCTAATGTCTGGAGGTGATAAAGCATGCGAATTACTTATCCATAGAAATAAACAAGAAAGGGGAATCGAATAACTTAGGCAACAAACTTGTACTCCTGCTTTGGGATAGAAGGGAGAACTCCTAAAACATATCAAATTTGGTGAGTATCATATTTATTTATTATTTGAAACTATATATTTTAATAATATTTAAGCATCATTACTATAATTATTTATTTATATACAATACTTATTCCTCATCAGCATAAAAACCAAAGCCCAAGAACTGCCCTCGCAGCATCCCAAACGATGTGTAAATCGATTCATCGTTTGATGACGGCGATCGTGGATGCCGATTCCGATGATGCTGATGATGATGTCGATGATGATTTGGTGATTTTCTTTATTATTATTACTGTTTTTAACCAACTTCTTCTTATTACAACGAGTTTTTAGTTATTTTCGTTGGCTTGTTGTTTTTTTCCCCTTCGTGTGTTTTCTTCGCGCAGCACTCGAAAGGTGTTGAAGACTTGTCGGTGCCAGATAAAAGGCGCTACAAAATTGCTTTCTACCCGCCGCGTCTCCATCTGCCCATCTGTATATCTGTTTGGGAGCGAAAAGGAGACCCCTTTAGCTGGCGGAGGGAACAAGATGGAGCTAGAGATTCCACACATCAATTCATTTGGCTATGGACAGCGGAATATTTAAAAGTGAGGGGAGAAAAAAAGCAGCAAACTACCGTTTGGCAATCAGAAAGCAATGGAGCACCAGAGCTGACCAGCTGACCAGCTGGAGAGGATGATGAAAAAATGTGGGCAGTAAGGCGTTAATTGCTCATTATTGGGCACACTTCATGTCACACACAAAATGCAGACGCAGAAATTTATACGCTGATTGAGTTGTCCAAGCCGACAATGATCACGATAATGATCATGATAATCATAATAATGATGATGAGTGCGATGGCGATGACGATGACGCACTCCTCCAGTTACCTTTTTTTTACTCTTTTAATTTTTTTCCCACCTCCACTGCCGCCCTCCTTTAACACATCGTTTTCCTGAGGCCTTTCTGCTTCTTGTTCAAGTACTAAATTACATAGTTTTTCAAGTGGAAAAACTCAAGAAATTAAGTTTAGGCTGCTGCTGCTGCTGTTGCCTTTGTTAATTGTAGGTTTTGGATCTGCTGAACTCAGGTTGCTGGCTTTTTGGCCATCATCAGAGCCAGGGGTGTGGCCACCAAATACGAAATGAAATTATAGAGTTAGCACAGAGAATATATAGAAATGTTGTACAGAAACGTATGCATTACTTTAATTTATTTACCAATGTTGCAATATCTGTGGAGAGCAGCCCCCGTTGCTACGCCCCTGGCTGGAGCTGTTGCATTTGGGTGGACGACAGCTCACGTCCGGGGCTAGACCGATGGTTGGTTGGTTGGATGGATGGATGGATGGATAGTTGGTTGGATGGATGGTCCACTGACCATGCGCAGCTGCGTTTGCGGCGGTGAAAAATCTAAGTCCCGTCCCCCGGACTTGAGTTTGACTTTAATTGCTCTTGACAGTCATCACTGTCAGCGGCGGCAACTGTGCCCCCCATCATCGTAATCATCGCAAGCGTCATCATCGCCTCTCCTCGCCATCGGTGGTTTGCCAATCTCGCTGCCCCAATCAACATGCGCTTGTCAAACCAGACCCAACCAACCTGGCCGTAGTTGCTGGTTGGGTTAGAGCCGTCTTAGCCGGCCAAGACTCGGGCTTCTTGCCTAATATGGACGCCATTTTGCAGAGTCATTTGTGTTAATGGCGGCAACAGTCTTTGGCCTCTTGGCTATGGCTCTGGGCTCTGGGTTTCTGGCTCTTTGGATTTCTGGCCTAAGCAGGCGTTCTCCCAACTGAACTATATAATTAAATGAAAATTTAGAAATTAACATTTAATGTTGGCGATCAAAAAAAAATATGTGATATAGTCGACTTGGCTACGTACACCTTTCAACTCATTAAAATTAAATTGGTTGGTTCGAAGTTCCCAGTATTTTATTTAAAATAGTTGATTAGAAGATTATTATTTTGCTATACAAAATTAAACATACATTTTCCACATTCCAAAATATTTAAAAAAATTCGATTGGTTGGGATGTGTTTACTTTTATTCCAAAAGAGTAAGATTTAATATATCAATTATTTCATAAAACGTATTTGTACATTGTTCGGATTGTTCTTAAAATTTTACATTGGTGAAAAATGTAATTATGTTTATATCCGTTAGTAAGTACTACCCAATAAATTATTAAATTGCCAAATTATATAACTATTTTTCTAATTGTTATATTTTCTAGAATTACATATACCCAAATCTCGAATCCTTTAATCAAAGGATATGATACGATTCATTAAAACGAAGTGTAATATTTTATATGTTATATTTTATAATTATTTTGATGAATTACTTATAATAAAGGCCTGAAAATTCAGTTTATTGATATCTTAATTAAAATTGAACCAACATACTACTTTTATATTAAAAACTCGCAGCAGATTTGTTTTCATAAAACAAATAAAATTCAGGAATCCCTTTATGACTAATAAAAAATACATTTAAAATAAACAAAAAAACCTTTACGCTTGTTCCTTCATTAATTCCTCTAATCTATACTTCATTTAAATAATACATATTAGCAAGTCATCCTCAACAAGCTAACTGTTTGCTTAAATATAAAGCGCTACCAGGCAAAATTGTTTTTGATTTCGCATTTGACAAATATCCAATGATTAACCCTTTGGATAAAGCTATAGGCAAAAGATATATCACTCGGGGCAATTTAAAACGGTTCCCAAAGCTAATAATTAATTATTTAAATCGCTGTAAAAGGTTTTGTTAAACGCTGAAAGCATTCTAACTAGTTATTTAATGTTGCTAATTTGTCAAGTAAGTTTTGTGTATTTTTGCAAAATGTTCATAAAATAAAGAACAGTATTGTTTTTGTCCCATTTTGTATACAATTAATTATAGATCCCATTCGTTTGCTATTTGTGAGTGTGCTAAGGCGTAAATTAATAATTTGCCAATTTCAAAATTTATGCACATTTTTGCATGATTTATGATTATTAATGTGCAGTTCATAAACCGTTACAGTTTTTTGTTATGACTAAAATAATAAAAACGACAAATTATTACTTTCCATAATATATTTCTCTTTACTCTTTGGCTGAAAAGAAAAATATATTATTGTTGGTTTTTGTTTGCAATTAATGTAGGCTCATTTGTTTTTAATTTTGGCATGTTTTCAAAAAATGGAATAAAGAGGGAAAAAATAAAATTTGTTCAATAAATAAAATGGAAATACCTCGACCTTTGACTTACCCTCGAATCGAATGGATTTTTAAGTACCATCTAATACCAACCAATAATCATAAATTACTTATGCATAGAAAACTGATTTTCTGGTTTCAACCCATAATAAAATCAAAATTGTATATCCATCCATTAGCTGTCAATATTTTCCGACTGACCACATAAACCTCCATACCCACACCACCAGATTCAGATTCAGATTCCGATTCCAGCCCCATTTCCATTGCGACAAAAAACTGAAGAAAAAAATTGAAATGCGCATACCAAAATATTCAAATACGTTAAGTTATGAAGTTATCACGATGGCACTTCTGCTCTAAAAGTCCCCAGCCCGACCAAAACCAGTGAGTGACAAAGGTTTGCCCTCCCTCGGAGCCCCCCGCGGGGTCAGTTTTGGATTTTTCTAGTCACCTATGTAACTATGAGCGATCGGCCCTGGACTCGTATGTGTATCCGTTTGTTTTTGTGCGCTTCAATTTCGGAAAGGGGTACCTGGGGAGGGGCACCAGGCATTTATTTATTGGGCATTAGACAGCCCATAGCGATCCCTCCCATTCCTGGCCCTCGCTCACTCACTCCCCTTATTTTGACAGTAACAAGTTGGCCAGCAAATATATGAGAGGGGACAGCCACTAACTGTCGCCGTTCGCCGTGCCGCATCGCTTCGCTTCGGACCATATTTCATCGACTCATTTCAAAGATGAAGTTATGAACGCCGGAGCCCCACAAACAAAATCTCATACCAATTTGAATATTTGATTGGGATTCGGCCGGTCGAAGCTCCAATCATCAATTTATGCGGCGTGAACGGTTATCATTCGTTGTTTTTGTTGTTGTTGCTGTTGCCTGTTTTAAGGTAGCCGTGGAATCTTGGCCAAAAGAGAAGTGCTACGTGACATGCGCAGGTGTTCCAGCCATCGATCGATCCAAAAACGGAAGTGGCCTAAATGGGTCTTGGTCAAGGGTGGTGTGTTGCCAAAATGTGGACAAGATTTCGCTGATAAAAAAGATACATTTTAGATTTGGAATGAATTTTCTCGAATTCGGAATTGTTAATTATTTAACTTAAGAATTAATGGAACCATAAATATAATTTTAATCTATTTTTCCCTCTGCAAGTTAGTTAAAATTAACTGAAACTTGTTACAAAAAAATAACCCCAGAACTGTTAAACTCTGGCTTTTATGGTCAAGTGAGTCAACATTTCTGTTCGAATTGTTAGTATTACGATTACAGAATTAACATTTTGTTTAGATTGCCTTATCGGCTAATCCAATTGTTTTGTTATGCATCTGATAGTCCGTTGACAGCTGATCTGTTAGGTCAAGTGCGGCGGAGTCGTATATAACTTTTATGGTCACTTTTATCGACTTTATCGGATCGGGGACGTGTCTATAGCCCCCATCTCCTCCCGTTCCCAAGTCGACAACAACTTAATTTTCTCGGCTCGACACGAAAATGTAGCCCACTTTATGGGCGTAAATAAATCAATGGCGATGTCAGACCACAACG
Organism: Drosophila setifemur; assembly: GCA_021224005.1. Taxonomy (NCBI): domain Eukaryota; kingdom Metazoa; phylum Arthropoda; class Insecta; order Diptera; family Drosophilidae; genus Drosophila; species Drosophila setifemur. Next base: position 6,457,007 of record JAJJHY010003979.1, read on the forward strand.
ATGGGTCAAAGGCTGGAGATCATGGCATCTGCGCATCAGGGCTAACGGTAATGGAGCGAGATTGCGATTGAGATCGGGCTGTAGCTGTAGCTGTAGCTAGAGTTGGAATTGGAATCGGAGATGGATGCGAGCTTCATTTAAATTTACAAGAGGCAACCACCTCAGACATCAACTACTTAACGCAGCCATTACACGATCGTCGGGTGATGGGACGCTGGTAACTTCATTACCGCACTCCAGACCCATCACTTCCCTCACCTCGTCAGCTACTCAATAAGCAACTTGGTTGTGCGGCTCAGCATCGGCATCGGCATCGGTTTCGTTTCATTTTCCGAACATTCGTGCACTAATGACACTTTAATAAATCATTCGAAAGGTGAGACATCGAGTGCAAGTTAAAGTTGTTGATGGTCCAGAAGGGAGGGCACAAGAGAGAAAACGAGAAACCCAACTCCAAAGCCAAAACCAAAGCCAAAGCCCAACACCAAATGAGAAATGCGGTTACAGAACACAAAAATATATATATAAATATATCTCCGTCGAATGATATTTCATGTTTAGTGGCAGGAACGGTGAGTTATGTTAATTTTTGAAACCTTAGTTATGAGGAATTGAAATGTCTGGTCGATCCATTTGTAATACGATATCAACGCAGCTAACGAAAACTGTAAATCTGTGAAAAATGTTAAATATTTAAATAGAAAAAATAATATTTAATATAAGAACTGTTCAAAATACATATGAAATTTTATTTGGAAGTTCGGGGGTAAAACTATCTGAATTCATTCAAGGGCCACATTGCCCTTCTAATGTGATCCGCATATAATTATGCACACTCAAGGGGTTTTTAAATCTAAAATATTATAGCTTCTGCATAAAAACAATGCTCCAGGGCAGAGCTCCAAAAAAACCAAAACAAGACAAAACAAAACAACTTCTGCGCCGACTAAATTAAGCACAGACCAAAGATCGACTTATTTACGAAATTAACATTTTCTCGTTGACATCTTATTAATACTTCACACCTTTTTCTTCGGCTTTAAAATCGATTGTTATTTTATGAAAATTAGTCAACGCGCCGCGCAGACAGCGACCAAAAAAAAGTCCCAATCCCCAATTTCCAATCCCCAATTGGGGGGAAAGAAACTACAAAAGTCAAAGGCCAGACTTGAGGCGATGCTCTCGGATAACGAGTCGAAGTTGAGGAACCCAGAACTAAAACCGGAGAGACAACTCTCCGAGGGGAGGTAGTGGAACAGGATGGATTGGGATGACTTCCCCAAAAATGATTGGGTTATTGAATCTTTATGAATTGTTGTTACTTTAATTTGTTTCGCTCTTGCTGTATTTAGAATTTGCCGGTTGTTTTAATATTAATTAGTTAATGTGTGCTGCTTATTATACATTCGAGAGGCCATATAAATAAATATTAAATTAAGGCAGTCCCACTCAGCGGCATTAAAATATTAATAATGTACACACACAACAAGCGGGGCCGACAAAATGGAAAATAAACGCGAAACGTTTATGCATAATCCTAATTCGGTGGTGTGAGGTTCTCCAGCACAGGCGACAAATTTAAAATTCACATAAAATATATTAAAAATTGATCGTAAATTTCAGACACTCAGCAAACACGAAAACTCCCTCGCCTACTCCCATCGGCGGCGTTATTAATTTTATTCAGGGGTATTAAGTTCGGTTTAATTTAGCATTTCTTGTTTTGTGTGTACATTTTAATCTCTCCTTAATGAAGTGTAGGTAGAGGTTGTAATTGAATTTAATATTTCACTGATATCTGTCGCAATTAATTTGTCAAAATTAAAGTCCGATTGGGTTTCAGAGTCAGAATAAAACTTGATTTAAAATTGGATATTGTGTCTTCTGCTAATAATTATTTAAATGCGTTGAATTAGCTAGAAATGGATAGGATCGAAGCACTTTAATTTAATTGTACAAAAATATAAATTAATATTTAAATACAAAATTAGAATAACTAGGAAAACTTGTTATTTTGGCTTAAGAAATTAACAGAAATATTATTAGGTATATATATTATTTATTACCTATCTAATATCACACCAAAATCAGCGTTACATTTATAATGTATTTGATTTATGAATGCGTAAATATGTACTTGTATAAAATAATTCTTAATAATAGGCTTTCAAACATTTATTCTCGTTTGTGATGATTTCCATATGGAAAATATTTAAGCAACATGTGGGAGTGTCCTCGCTTCGTCCTGAGCAATTTACGATGGTTTTGCCTGAGCGTTTGATGGCCCCATAAATCAGCTTTCGTCCGGCTGACAAACCAAAATCATATTTAATTTATTTTGGCCAAATGAGTTAGCAGAAATCGGTGGCAGGCGGCTCGCGGATGCATTATGAAGGGACCCGCTTTAAATGACCATGACTGTGAGCATTTCTGGCATTGAAAAACATTTGTCATATGCCCAACAAGGGGAGGGGATTGTGGAGGCAGAGGGGCAGGAGGGCAGGAGGGTTCCGGAACCGGGACACCCGAAAAGAATTCCCCCAGCACCGCTCCGAGTGGCGGGCAGACTGAAATTACCATGCAAAGTGCTGCATCATCGATGGCGAAAGCAACTAACTGCCTGGCTCGTTAATGTCCTCGTCCTCGCCGTTGTCCTTGCCTGGCTTTATCTTTTTTTCCCTCTTCCCTCTCCATCTCCCTCTCCCACAATCTCCTCCTGGTTGTGTGTTTGTGTCTGTGTGTCTGTGACTAATGTGCACACCTGAAACGTCGCAGGACGCGCACAGGTGCAGGACTTCAGGACTTTAGGGCAGAATCAGCAGGCTGCAGTCAGCCCAGAGGGCTGAACTCCGAGAGCGGAACATTAACGCCAGGCTGTCTGCTGCATCGCCTCGGGCCTGATCGATATATTCCGATTAATCAGTCGACTTCTGTCGCCTCTCAGGCTCTCGGCTCAGTCGCTCCTCGGACTCCATGCCGTGCCGGAGGTGTGAAAGATTTTACGATTCCTTTGCTAGGTTTCGTTAGAATCCCTGAAACTGGTCAACCCCCGGGGCGGTGGGGTTTGTGATCGTGCTGAGTGTCCTGGAATCCTGGGACCCACCTGGTGTGGGAAATTTCTGCCCTGCTCTGTGCGAATTTTTGTATTTTCCGCTTTCCCATGCTCTCGAATTTCCCAATTTTTATTTCTTTTAGGTGGTAGTTTAATTTCGCACTAAGCAAAACAATTGAGTGCTCGAAATTACTATTTAAATATTTGGTTTAGTTTTTAATGATCTTGCTTGGGTGGTCTTTAAGATAATGTACTTGAATTCTTTATTCTATATAGCATTATATGAATTTTTCTATCTTTTTTCATATTAATGTAAATTTAATATACATCCAAATAGTTTTTCTTTTGCATTATATTAATTGTTCTTCCTTTTTCGTATTAATGTAACTTATACCATCGTTATACATCCAAATAGTTTTTATTCTAGTAAAACAAATTAATCTAAACAAAAGTTTTTAACTTGGTCTTCTAACTATTCATTTATTGTCTTTTAAATTATATAATTACATTGATTACTTTACATATGATTTATATTAAAAATATTTATTTATATTATCATATTAGATAGTATCTTAAATCTGCGGGCACCTGCCCTTAAAAATCACAATACAGAAAGTTAAAACCATATTTAATGATCTTCAATTTAAAATTTGTTTTACTAGAATNCATTTCCGAATAATTGTAAACCAATTACAAAATTTCCTCATGCAAAGACCAACGAAAATGATACCACTTTGAGATGCAATTGACCAACCACCCAAATTGGACATCTCCGTAATTTGCAGTCATTTATTTTCGTGGGTTTTTCGCAATTACTCACAGACATTCAGGCATTCGGGATGGTCAAGAAGGGAGAAGGTAGATGGAGTAGGAGAAGGACGAGGATGAGCCGCCGGTTGGCCGGCAACTGGCGGGGATTGATATTGACTTAAACAGCCGGGGCGGTTGACATTCCCAGACCCGACCATGTCGTCCCCAATGGCAAATGACAGATGCTGTCAGCCACAAAATGCATAAACAAATATACCATACAAACACATGCGCCGGGTGGCGGATGGCGGATGGCGGGGTGGCGGTTGAAATTTCGCAGAATGTGAGGCTGTCGGTGGCTTTGGCATATGCACTTTGTGGACGAGGCCGCAGCGGAGGCTCATTAATTATGAAGGTATTAATATTGGACTGGAGTACACACACACACACACACATCCTAGAATGTTATAGCACATATATGTATATATAGGCATAAATTTTGAGCAAACATAATTTATTACAACACGCATTTGCTGTTGCTGCTGTTGCTGCTGCTGCTGTTGGGACTGCCTGTGACTTTGTTTATTTGTTTGTCGGTTTTAACGCTCAAAATATTGTTTACTCAGGGCTGAAAAAAAAATTAGCACACACTCGTACATATGTGCATATATATAAGCCGGGGTCAGCGCACCAGCGCCATTTTGTCCTTTCGGTTGCCATTTTGTTGGCGGCAGGATAACGACTCCACCACGGACTGGAACCACAAATATATTTTCACTGGACACATCATCGGGAGCTAAAGTGGAAAACGATTTACTTTTTCTATCCACTATTTTTATTGAGTGCCGGAAAAAAATACTCCGAATTCTTTGGATCACGTGAAAGAATATTTGCCGTACCCCCCCAAAAAAAAATGAACAAACAACTAAAATAATGTTGATACAGTTTGCCACTTTCACACAGGTGTTTCAATGTCAGTAATACAGGTTGACACCCCGCATTAGTTATTTTGGGCCTAGCTAAATAAATATTTAGTTCAAGATTCCGACATGAACTTGGCATTATTTCAGAGGGAGTTTGCTATTGCATCCATCTCTAATTCACCCAGCTAAAGAAGATGGCTTCAATAAGTCCCCCCTGGAGGAAGCCACAAAAAGTGGCTTAATTAAAAAAAGCAATATGAAATATGAAATTGAAAATGGAAATGGGAAATGGAAAATGGGAAAAGCGGGGTTTAGTAATCAGCGAGTAAGGCAGCCGTGAACCTTGACAATTATCCTCACACACACACTCGAGGAGCAAGGGGCAGGGGGCAGGGACTGATCATGAGGATGAGGATTCGGATAAGCCGCTGACAGTCGCGCCAAGTCCTTGTGTGTGACCTCCTTTTGTGGCAGCCGATTGGGTCCCGGAGAGACAACGCCTAAGCCATGAAAGATAGCTCGCGTTCAATCATTGCCGCTGAAAAGGAAATGAAAGCCGACTTCCACGTACAATAATCGAATAAGCCGCGTATTCATTGCGCGAAAGTAAAGGAGAAAAAAATAAATCCGCACATGTCCGCCGGGACTGAGCGGAGTTGAAGATACAGATACCCCGGATACAAAGACGCTCTCCAGATACAATTGATGTGAGATGTGCGATGTGAGTTGTGAGATGTGCAGGCGTTGCAGCAGTTGCTGATGCATCAAAAGCGTCAAACGGGGATTTGTCCTTTGTCAATTGCTCCCTCAAGGAAAAATAAAGGGGTACAGATGGTGTAATATAAAGATTCTGTTGAGATTTCGCAATCACGGCTTAGGCCCGACAGATATAATAGCCCCATAAGCGGCTTGCCAGCAATTTCCATCGCCCTTTGCCTCATCCGCTTAACACTCTCTGGGAAAACTCTGGCGGAGATGCCGAATGGCGGAGATGGCGGAGGTTGAGGTCGCGTAACATGATTATTATTGCCAATGCAATGGCCAGAGGAAAATCAAATTAAAATGTATAATTTTAATTGTCACTGGGCTGGCTCTCTCCTTCGGTCCAGACCGGGCCGAGTCTTTTGTTCTAGGTGGGTTCAGTTCAGTCCAGTTGAGTTCTGTTCGGCTTGGTTCGGTTCGGTTCGCTGGTTCAATCAGCGATATGACATAATGCGTTTGGCGTCACGTTACATTGCGTTGCAACTGTCTACGGGCTCCCACTTCCTCCCCATCACTCCTCAGCTCTCCCCCAGTTCCCTCCCCAATCCAACAACCCGGCACACCCTTACGTACGTAATTCATTAAAAAAGTTAATTTTTACCATCCGCCCGTCCGGTCGTCGGTCGTCGGTGGGCCTGATTGTGTGCTGATTATGGCCACAGGCCAAAAAGGATATGCCGCCTTATTGGGTCTGGCTTGCGGTCAGATAGTTCATAATGATTATGCAACCAGGACAGAGCCAACACACAGCACACTTGGGAGTCATAATTTCAGCGGCCGAGATTTAAATATTGCGATATCTATGTAGAGGAAAAAACTGAACTTGAAACAAATAAATTATGAGGGCTTCTCAGGGAAACCATTTTTTGTCCTTCAAGATCTCAGTTGCTCCTTAATTAAAGGTGATTCCTTCCTTTATTCCATTTGTCCACCCAGTTGGCCGTGCAACGAATCAAATCAGTGACCCCAAGATGCACCTTTTCGCATGCCTTCGTAAATACCTTTACGCACCTTTTTCCATTCTTTTGGGCTGCCATAAAAATATTTTAATTAAATTTCACATCTATGCCCACAATATCCTTTTGCCAGACGGAGGCAAACCTTCAACTGTGACCGGAACACTGCCATAAAGCGCAGGCCATTAATCATTCAAATTACCCATACATCATCATTACCCACAGTTCTCAGGGGCCCCTCCACAGATCTCCGTCTCGGTCTCCTCGCTTCTGGCACCTTTCCGTCTGCGGAAAATGAATCTCGGCTTGGAAAAGCGAAAGAAAAATCTTCGGAAATTATTCAATGAGGGCGGTCTCAATTAGTTTTAGGCGTTTCACGGTCCCCTCGAGAACAGGTAGAGGGATGCTTCTGTGGGGGGGGCCGGACCGGCCGGGGAAATTGTTCAGTTACCTCTCCTGGGCATTTGGCCAAGTGGAAGTTCTTAGACAGGGCGGCGTCTTCAATTTTTTCCACGAACTGCACTAAGCTGCTCTGAGATGGACTCTGTCCAAGTGGAAAGACGGTCGAGGATGACGGATCAGGGGGCGCTAAATGCAGATTACATTCCAGGACATTACTCGATATTCATAAGTTGAAATTTACGTATTTTGGGAAAGTCAAGTTAACAAAGGAATTCCTTAAAAAATTTTATAATAATAACAATATAAATGATTTAACCTTAGGTGCTAAAAACTATTGAATTTCGGAGGTAGATTAAGACTTCTCAATAATATAATTTAATTTATTTTAAAAATTGTTAATATTTTGAGTAGGTGTTGTTTGCCTTTTTAACCAAAATACAATAATATAATTTCTAGTGCTGCCCTTCTAACTCTTTAGCACTACCTTCGTGAATCATGGAATTGACTCTGTACTCCTTTAAAAAGGTGTCATGCAAATCAGAACCTAGGGATCTGAGTGCACCTAGTTTGCTGTAATTCCATCCGGGAATCCCTGTCACCCCATTGTGCCCGGCTGTTGTCGCGCTTTCGTCGCTAAAGAGCGTTAACTAACCGCAGCGAATGATCAAATATCGAAAATCAATTCCGTTGCCATTGTCACCCATAATTAAAATCCACAAAAACCGAATGCCCGTCGAGATAGTGTCGCATTCGCCTTTGAAAGGATGGATGTTGGGCATGGGAGGGGAGGGGAGGGGAGGGACTGGGATGGAACGGGAGGGCAGTCAGTCGAGCGATCCGCTCGAGGTCTCTGCGGTGCTGGGAATTCTCTCACGAGTGCCACTCCAGGCGGGGCAATAAGGATATCGGACGACGGAAGGTACAAATTGGAAACACATTTAAATGCGTCCACCACTAAAACAAAACCAAGAAAAGAAGTTACTGTTTGGCAGGGGCCCCTTCCTCCTCTACTCCTCTCCTGCCCTGCCCCGGGTCCCTCCCCTCGGCATTCTGCATTTGGTATTCAGGGTCTGAGGTTCGGTCGACCGCAGCTTCCGAAACCTATTTGGGTTAGTTTTCGAGTTTTCAGTTACTCCAATGTCGGCCCGGTCTCAATGTCAACTGTGAAAATTTCTCAAGCGTAACAAGAAATAAGTTACATGACTTTCGACGACGGAAGTTGTATCTGCAACTCTCGGGGTGGTGTGCAGGAATGTATCTGAGGGTCGGCTTACTGCGGCGGTTCAACTTCTCTGGTGTTCTGGTGTTGTCTGATCTGGTCTAGGCCACTTCTCGTTGGCAACTTGATTCTTAATTATTGCATTTATGCTGTGCCGACAAATTTGCGGTAATTGAATACTTCGAGTCCGTTTTCTGGGCCCGAAGTGGTGAAGTCAATGTGCAATTGCCATTCGTCCCCGGACCCAACCACCTTTGTCCAGCACTTATAATTAGTGCGTTGAGTTATGGTTTATTTGGGGTTAGAACTTGTTATCCTTGGAACAGGACCTCCCGGGCGGCTCATAACCAGATTAGGCCTGTCAGGTCCCAAAAACTGACTCCCCTTGCAGGGTAATGAGGTTATTGAGGATCTGGCCAAGAAAGAATCTTCCTAGAAGATAGTAACTTCTACCATTTTCTGGGATCGAATTATCAAGGTCTTTGTTTGATAATTAATTTTCTTTATAAAGTTCAAAAATTAAGAGTTCACAGAACCCTCAAAAAACAGGATTACCATTGTAATGCTTAAAACTTAGAAAATTTTCAATTGCTGAGAGGAAGTTCCCTGATAATTGAAATAAAGTCAACATTGAATATTTTATCAATTAAACATTTCATTGTAAAAAACCCTTTCCCTTGAAACTTTCCAATTAATTTCTAATTAATTTACTGCCGGATTTTCGTTCTTCCCCAAAATCCTTCCTAAATGTTGGCTGCGAAAATCTTTTAAATTACATTCTAATTTATTTTGAAACAAGGACTGTTGAGCATTGCATTAGGAATTCAGTTGTATCTTTTGCTTTAATTGGTTTACTTGTTTGTATTTGTTGCAGAATATATTTGGCCTCAGGTGCAGACACGGTTACCATTCGATTCCCATTCCCATTTCCAATCCCCTTGCAGCTCCCTTCGGCCTGTCGCATTTGTCAATATTTTCATTCGAGAGAGGCGAGACTGCAGGCTACAGAACTGGAGGACAGGAGGACTGGGTGCTGGAGGGGAATGGGTGGGCAAACAAACATGCTTAAAATAACAAATTAGCATAGAACAGGGGAGCGAGGGCTGAGACTACGGACTAAAACAACAAACACAAAGCCCGAGGGCCGGAAGGGTGGCCGGAGAGTTGGACAAGGGATTGGGCATGGGAGAGGGGTATGGGTATGGGCATGGACTGCCAGCAAGCTACCAATTTGGTACACTCACTCGAGATCGAGTTCCAAGTGCTGGCTGGCTCAAAAGTTACATCAATCACCATCAACACTCAACAACTCATCGACATCGAAATACCAAAATGGCGCATTGGTGTTAATGATGCCGACTTTGAAATTTTACCGACGCGCCCACAAGAGTTTTTTTTTATTTTCATTTTATTTTATTTTTTTGTTGCAAAAAAAAATAACGAAAAAAGCAAATAAGGCAAGTGTCGTTTTGAAGTTTTCATCATCATCAACATCATCATCATCATCATCGGCACCATCGTTTGGGTCACATTCGTCATTGGGCAAACAAATGATGGGGACGGCGAGCTGACAGATACATTTTTTTCTCTGGTTGAGTTGAATGATGTGCGAACAAGTTGTAATTATTTCGCATTAACTCGCAACAGAGTTGGTGCAGAGTTGGTATGCTGATGATGGCCAAGAAAGAGCCATTGGTTCCTTCTCTTCGAGAGCCGCCGAAGTTAAGATGAATGGGTCCAATAGAGTCTTTAGATGTGACTATTGCTGGCAAATATATAATATATATATGGTTAAAACTGGAACTTTTTATTCAAGGTGATCTGTATTAACAATTTTTGTAGCATATTAAAAATAATTACCTAAAATTTACAACATCTCTCCATCATAAAGAAGCATATAAAAAGATATCCCTTAGAAATAATTCAAAATAATTCCCACCTAAAATCAACATTTCCCAGTCTTCTAAAGTTGGTTTAAAGTGCACCAAAAAAAATCCCTCTCTAGGCCAGTTTGTCCTGGCCATTAGGACCTCCACGAAGTGGTAATGATTATCTGAAATTCCACCACCCTCGGATCTGCTATCGGAGAGTGAAATCAAACTGCTGCTGCCACATTTTGTTGCATTTAATTATGCGAATGCCTGCGATTGCCAGCTACCAGCTACCAGTTGAGGTTGAGGTCCGAGTTTCCCACGTTAAAAGCGCCTTACACACATCCAGCCAAAACAACCGCCTACCAAAGTCGTTAGCAGGAGTTGGGAACACCCTCCTCCTCTCCCGGCTCGAATTACAGAACTTCCGCGTTTTGTCACCGGAAAGGTAAATCACAAGCTGACCACGCAACAAGCGGAATTATTTCATTTTTCCCCCATTTTCCACTTTCACCGTTTTTGAGGGTGAAAATGAGAGAGTAGTTGGGAAAAGCGCGTTAGTTTTCCGCGCGCATTAACAACCCCCTGGATAGGGATTGGGATCGGAATCGGGGATCGGAGATTGGGTTTCGGGTGGCAAAGTAACCACCGCGAGACGTCGCGAACGTTTAATTGCATTCGATATGCGCTTTTGGGAAAATTTCCCACGATTTTCGTGTAAGATTTTTCCGAAAGGTAACAACTACCTCAGGTCAGTTTTTGCTGAGCTCCGGTCCAGATGCTTTGATCGAAAGCTGCTGCGAGTGATAATGCGATTACACCTGGAGAAACTTTTATTTTGAACTTATCGTATCTCAAATCTACTTTTATATTAATTATAAAACACAATTTGCTTTCGACAAAACATATTATTTTATTTTTTATAGGTATAAATTCAAGGGAACTTCCATTTCGTTATGCATATATTACCTATATTATTTTGTGCATTAATATACCAATTAATTTCCATAACCCTCCAGCTAATCAAATAAATTAAGTACAATTTTCTCCCAGTGTATTCTTGCTCTGCTGTTTATCACTCTCATCCTCATAATCAACATTTACGGCCGCTGATTGTTTTCGCGACTGACCGCGACGCCTTCGAAGAAAGGGTTGCCTTCGGATTAGGAGGGAGGGAGAAGCTACTCCCGGAAGATGGCGATAGATAGACGGGCAGATAGATGGATCGGCGGACGCGAACCCTCGCCGCGTATCCTGAGATTTGTGTGACTCATAACGGGTTTGCTTTCGCCTCGCTTGGACCTTAAGTGGATAGCGCATTGTTGGAAGGACTCGCGATCCTTTGTCTCGCACAGCTGCCGCTTTGTTTGGTCTTGGACAGTCCAGGCCCCTGCCTTGCCCTATTAATCCAGTTTCCAGAGGCACTTCTTCGGTTATGGCAGCTTATCAAAAACAGTCCAAGTGGGGTAGAGGATACTTTATGTAAATTGCATATTATAGTTACTTTTTTGCCTTCGCCTAATCCAGTTTAAATCGAACTCCTCGGGGATGCTCAAGATCTCACCCATCCCGAAATTCCTGGACAGAGAGCCCTTGTGATTAAATTTAGGCATATGAAGAGGCCCCTATTTGCACAGCCCGCAATTACGAAACGAAGTGTAAATATGCATCTGGGTATTGTGATCGAACCTACTTCACAGAACGTTCTCAGCTGAATCAGCTGTGCGGAAAATAAAGGCCTCCCAGTGCACTCGCCTCAATAAGATCGAAACACGTTTCCCTGCCAATTTAACGGCTTACTTTATTATTTCACGTCAAAACACTTCCGCCATTGTCTGGGCCCGGCACATGCCACTCCGATCAAAGGCCTAAAACAATGGGTCCTACAAAACAATACGATCCCAAAACGAATCGAATTTATAAAGAAATCCAAACCTAGCCCTGGAAAATACCTTCCTTAAATTAGAAACATTACAAAGAAATTAAATATACATCAATTAATTACTTTGCTTAGCAAGACCAGTTGGATTGATCAACGCTTTTAGCGGCCAGGGTCAGAACGCGCTCCTGCAGAATTATGTAGGAGAAGAACTGGAGGACACTGAGGAACAGATACTCGTTCTTGGGCACATCGAACTGGCGGTCGTGAATGATGGTGGCGGTGTACATAACCATGCAGACGGCCACCACAGCAAAGGTATTCCGGATACCCGTGTATATCCCGGAGTAGCCAATGAAGAAGACATTGATGACAAACAGGATCATCATGATGTTGGAGATGGCCACCAGGAGGCTGAGCACCAGATCGCCCGGCACTATGAACATGGGGAAGTAGGCGCCCCAGAAAATGGAGGCCAGCATAAAGCAGAACACCACAACTCCGGCATAGAAGTTCACCAGGCCATTGGTGCTCTTGTTCTGCTCCATGGCTATGAAAATGGTGGAGGTCTCCACGATGGCGGCTATAATGATGTAGTTAAAGGGCTTCTTGCGCCCGACCTTGGTCCAGGCCAGAACTGCGATGGCAAAGAAGGTGAGCACCAGCCAGATGCCATAGCGCTCCTGGGAAACCTCTATGTTGCCCGTATAGCACCAGTACATGATGCACCACTGGGTTATGGACACGATATACAGGATCCCCGTCAAACCGTAGACGCGGCTGGTATAGCTGATTCGGCTCGGGGGATTGCCAAATACCTCCGGTTCATTTGGGCGGTAACGCGGTTTTCGGCTACACAACATTGCGCTTGGAATCCCACAATTGTGGCTAAGAATTTGAATTTGAATATTTGTTACAGTGTGTTTTTTTTGTATTGTCTACAAAAGCAGAGCATGCCAAAAATCACCGAAGCGATATTTTTGAAAGTTTCAAATCAGGTCAGCAGTTTGTTTAATATTTTTTTAAATATTTGCTAATATATATANTAATTTATGTCGACTGTAAATTGAGTTGTTGGTTGCAAATCAACTTGATTTACAAGACTAATTATTATTTATTGTGTCTTCAAAATATATACATATTCAGCTTCCTATAGTATGAATAAATAAATACAAACCTACATATTCAGCTTCCTATAGTATGAATAAATAAATACAAACCTTTAAACAGAAAAGGTTTGCTTAAAAAAATTAAAAATGATTTATGAATGCATTTTGAAATTTATTAAACTTTTTATGCGAAAGTTGTATTATAGAATTTATAAATTTGAATTTCAAACATATTTTTTTTAAATTTTTTATGGATAGCCATAGCCACTTACTCGCTCACCCATATTTTACACTAGATTTTCTAAACAAAGGGGATTCCATTCTAGCGAAGTATGCCAGGAAAATCATTCCGCAGGAGAGCAAAAACACAAAGTGGAGGTAGATCCCATTGGCACAGCCCACCGTCTCCCAAAGGGGCACGTACCGCAACCGGCCCCAGATGAGCATCGCCTGGATGATGGCCAGGAAGGACACTATGAAGCAGAACACGACGCCGAAGGCCAGGTTGTAGCCAGGGTCGCCGGTCACCACGATCAAGATGAGGAGGACGAGGAGTATGATCATGCCCACCAGCACCACGCAGCAGGTGCACATGAGTTTGGGCAACAGGAACATTGGAGCCTTCGCCCCATAGACATGGAGCAGGACCAACAAGACAATGGCGAATAGCATGCAGATCAACAGGTCCCACACGGTCACGAAGTACATGTAGTAGGCCCCGAAGACGGTGACGAAGAACACGGAGCACAGGACCAGGGTCCACACAATCAGCGCCGTCCTGGGCGTCAAGGGGATGCAGCTGAGCACCGTGAGCAGGACGAAGGCGAACAACGCCCACACAAACGGCGGCACCGGAATGTGTTGGTACACATTGACGTGGACGGCCGACAGGATGATCCAAGGAATCGCCGATATCAAGCACAGCCCACCTGCCACGAGGTACACCTGGATAATAAACCTTCGCATCGTCTGCGGGTCCACAACGACTTCATCCTCCGGCTGCAGTTCATCATTGCCATTGCGTAGGTTCCGCATGCGGAATAGTGGCGGAGGTCGAGAAGGTGGAGGTGGGTTCCGATTGTCCATTTTCCAATGGTGTGTTAACTAGGAATTTGACACCCCCAGCTCGGCCGCCTTCAACGGGTGCAGGAAGTCCCTAAATCTAAACAAAAATATGTTCCATTTGGACTTGGATTATTTAATAGCTTCTCCAAAAAAGCTGACAACACGGCCAACATTGATTCCATGGACACAAAAACTTACTCCTGAAACCAGTTCACACAATCTTGTTGGCCTCGGAATAAAGAAGCTCCTATGACCCCTTTGAATCCTCCGAATCAGGACTCTTTTTGAATCCCCTCGCCCTACTCGTCCTCGTCCACTGTAGTGGGTCCGGGGCTCGCCCTCGCCTCCTCCACCAGGATGAAGTAGCAGACACAGCAGAAGAACATGACGGAGTGCAGGTACAAGGTCAGGATGCACACAAAAAGATGCTGCTTTGGGACCACTTCCACGACATCCAATCGTCCATGGTTGAACTGCGCCTGGATGGGAATCGCGATGACTACCATTATGAACAAGATGCTGACGAAGACGTTGAGGAGCGTCGGGCTGCCGGTGAAGAGTTGGGCGATGCCCACAACGACCATGACGACCAGCAGCAGGATCATCAGTAGGGTAGAGAAGACGCCACCGGGCAGAAAGTCCTGCGGGCACTTGGCCCCCGAGAAGTTGAGCACAACAATGACCAGGGTGACGGCCAAGACCACCACGGTCATGGTTAGTCCGTGCATCTTCGCGACAATGCAGCTGCCAGCGACGATGGTGCAGAGCACCACCAGGCTGGTCATGATCCACTTGCAGGGCGAGTTGGTGGCCATCTGGGGGATGCAGTGCAGCCCCACCATCACCAGGAAGATCACGATCACCGCAAAGTAGATGGGAAAAGGCAGCAGCGCATCCAGGTGAATGTTGAGGATCATGAGGAGAACCCACAGGAATACGGTTATGCAGATGAAGGGCAGGGCCAGGTTGTAGATGCTGCGAATGAACTGGGTCATCTCGTCCAGTTCCGCTACCACCGCTCGCACATGGTCCTGATGGTAGATGTTGTCCATGGCCCAAAGTGTTTGCTGTGGAGACCGGGTCTGGCGATTGCCCTGACAATTGACTCCTGGCAGAGCCGAGATACATAATTTGATTCCCTTCCTGGCATTCCCGCAGATATGGATAGATCCCAGTTTATGGATATGAAAGCCAGGACTCTGAAACTGTTCACCCGGGCAAGTTGACCGAGAAACCAAAAATGTATCTTTTTCGCGATTTCAGTTGGCTTTATTCATGCTGCAAGTGCTAACTACCACATTTCATTGATCCAAAGCTCGAGGATTGCCCTTCTTTGGACACCAACCAAAATGTCTTAGCAAAAGCTCCACAGATAAAGTCATTGGATTAAAGTTGGCCAATAAGATTTCCATCTCGATTCCATCACAATTTGGGTAACCAAACGCTGTAGTAGAAGGCCGTGAAGAGCATCAGGAAGTGCAAATAGACGTGGACGGCACAAAGGATGAACTCATGGGGGGGCAGCTTGAACCGCCTGCCATGGATCACCTGGGCGTGGTAGATGGACGCGGGAATGAGCATCACACCCAACATGCCAAAGTAGACCATGTGGAAGGCCAACAGTTCCGTGTGGATGTAAAGACCCATTATGACCATGGAGGCCACGGCGAAGCCAACGATAATGATGCCTATGGCCATCTCTCCGGGTAGAAGAAACCTGGGCAACCAGGCACCCACCCCATAGCAGATGACCATGGTTCCCGAAGCCGCCATCAGGGCAATGCAAACGCCTCGCAAGGTCCGCTCCACCAGGACCAGGACCACTCCAACGGCGGCCAGCTCCGCAAAGAGCCAGGCCAGAATGCTGCTGAACCAATAGAACTTCCTTAGCCGACCTCCAATGCAGAGCAGGATGAGGGACACCACCGCCACAAGGCAGCACACGAATCCGGGCATCAGGACATCCGCTCTCGGCGGGATCGCCTCCGAGAGGACCATTAGCTGGCACACGGCGGCCATCGTAAAGGCTCCTGCCGTCATGTAGCATCTCCTCATGAACACGGACTCGGGGCTGATTCTGTTGGCATTATCCTCAACCTGGGCTCTTGCTTCCTCGGTTATCGGCACAGCTCCTCGCAAGTGGAGCTGCTGGTCTGGTGGACAGGGGAAGTGAACCACCGCCGGCTGGTTCTGCTGCTGCACCTGAACTTGCTGATGTTGTGGGTAATGGAGCAGCTCCAGAGTGGGGTACCACCCCGTCCAGTAGGTTCTCAGATTGCCACTCAACATTCTCTTGGTTGAAAACTGCTCGGAAACTGCGAATTTTGACAACTTTTTCAAAGTTCAGTTCGATGTTGTTCCTTAAAGATATATATCTAAAATGGGAATCAGGAAGCTGATTTTATGAGCTATATTAAGCAAGATAATTTTAAATAAGTTCACTATTTTACTATATAATTTACTTCTCTAAAATTTATTTTCTAAAATATATTTAAAATTTTTTAGTGGGGTTCTAAGTCCAAGTGATAATTAAGTATTTTACTTTTTCCTCATTTAAAGCTTTTTAAATATTGATTTATGATTTTTTTTTATGAATATAACTTGTTCAAATTTTAGTGAAATTATATAAATAAATATTAACTATTTTCCTGAGTTTGTAATGCTGATTAAGATATATTTTTACATGTTTCAAGACTAAAATACCATAGGAGATAATTATAATAGTAAGATAATGCCAAAGCTAAACACAAATATTTTCAATTTTAAATTCGATATCTAAGCCCCATTATATTTTCCGAGCACGGCGGAAAACTTAACGAGGCGTAAGGAAATTCGAAGGGAAAACCCAAGATAAAATGGGAAATGCTAAGTAGCAGCGATCAAAGCTAACAAAGCAGTCACAAAGGACTCTGCTCCTGGCCTACTCCTTTCTCCCCTGCTCACATTGTTTGTTGTTATTTTGCTGANTTAAATAAATATTAACTATTTTCCTAAGTTGGTAATACTGATTAAGATATATTTTTACATCTCTTCAGAATAAAATGCTCGAGGAGAAAATTCTAGAGGAGATAATTAGAATCTATAGATAATGCCAAAGCCAAGCACAAATATTTTCAATTTTAAATTCGATATCTAAGCCCCATTATATTTTCCGAGCACGGCGGAAAACTTAACGAGGCGTAAGGAAATTCGAAGGGAAAACCCAAGATAAAATGGGAAATGCTAAGTAGCAGCGATCAAAGCTAACAAAGCAGTCACAAAGGACTCTGCTCCTGGCCTACTCCTTTCTCCCCTGCTCACATTGTTTGTTGTTATTTTGCTGATCGCTTGAGTGACACGCAAAGGATACAATCGAGGAGCAAAAAGGATCTCCGAGATGTGTTTACTGCCGCATCTGCGGCCTCGATCACGATCCCGATCACTTTCACAGCCGGATGACGGGCTGATGGTTGATGGTTGATGGTTGGTCGGCATTGTTCCGGAATGACTCAATCTCAATCAGCTGGCTGCGCTTATCCTTGATCCCCGCTAAGGATATGCAAATGCTCTGGCAGTGATTGGCAGGGAGAACGTCAGTTATCAGGCAGCTGCATGGAATGCAATAGATACGGATACTTTTAACCCTTTGAGTTCGCAATCAAGTTGTTAACTTTTGGACATCATTATTGGTCTTGATTGGATTATTGATTTTCTCAGAGGTGGAATGCAACTCAAAATTGAACTTTAAAGTGGAGAAGAAAATAAAATAATATTATTTCCAGAAAGTTTGCTTATCACATTAATATGATTTCCCTTTAAATATTGGTTGTTCCCCCTTTTGGCCTTAAAACTTTTCTTTAATATTATTCTGAGCGGGTCAACGTACGCATGGTAAAAAGTTTTTTGGGGTATTTTCTGTTTTTTGTTAAAGAACCGAAAAAAGAGGAAAAAAGCACAAGAGGTCGGGAGGAAAGTGAAAGCGTTGGCAAGTGCTTGACAACGACATGCGAGCGTATGCACTGGACCAGGCCGGGTTACCCCACCTCCTCCTCCTCCTCCTCCCTCCCATCTCATCCATTTTGGCCAGAACCACATGCAACAAACTAACGGCAGTTCCCCCTTTTGGTACCCATTGCCCAGCCATAACTCTATTCGGGATTTTGCATGCCAACATCAAATGTTCGGGAGCCGCAAAAAGCACAAGCCAAAAAGCTTACAGAAGCGGAACGAGATTTGGAGGGGAGGAAATGCGGTGCCCTGAGCTGGAGCAGGGGCAGGGGCAGGGAGAGGGGCCACCGTCATCCGTGGGTCAGTGGAGAAGACAGGTTGTCCCATTCTACGTGCCTCGGCTACGATTTATAATATTCTATTAGTTCCACGACCCGAGCCCGAGTCCGAACCCCAAACCCAAACCCAAGCCAGAACTCGGGCTCGAGTTAGAGCCCAACCCGGTCGGACTGACTCTGACTGACTGTTGTGTGTGGCAGCGCAGTTAGCGCAGATAATACATCCGTTTCCGGTTAAGCCCATATTTTTGTGTCATTTAGTTGGATGGGTGGAGGGGGAAGGGGGAGGAGGATGAGGATGAGGAGGGGGAGGAGATGGGGGAGTGCGGCAAGTGCCGAGACAGCGCATGTGGGAGTGGAACAGACAGACAGGCTACGGCTACAGATGCTGATGGCTACACTGAGAACTATTCATGACCAAGTCAAGAATTTAGTTATGATTTTTAGGAACTTATGCACAAAAATGCTGCATTAACCTTTAAAAAGATACAAAATAATATGATAAAAACCATATAAATTAAGATCTTATTCTATTCCTTGTTCATATATTTTCCTTTCCTATTATTTTGTTTGCCTCAACAATAGTTTTCTCAGTGCAAAAGAAGGGCTCACAATGCCGCTGACATGCCATCTAACGAGGGTGCTTGGCTTGGTATAGAAGGAGGAGGATGAGGGGCACCGATGGGTGGGGCATGTGCATGGACACGGACATGGACTGAAACTGGAACTGAAACTGGGGCTGGGCGCATCAAGTGATGCGACAAGTGCAGCAGACGCTGGAGCGGAATCGTCAACGCTTCCGCATATTTCTCATTTCCACAATTAAACATTGTGAGTGGAGCGTTATGGAAAATGCTCCAAGGGGGATGCAAAGCAGGAGGGGGATGACTGGGTAGGGGATGGGCAACGATAGCTGAGGTCGACTGGAGCCTGCTTCTTAGATAAATCAAAGCCAAAGCAATTAATAATGCATTTTTGGAGCGGGAGGACGTGTCCGGGGATTGGTGAATTTTGCCGCATTTGGCTCCAGAACGGAAGCTCAAATGGAGCTTGCAACTAGGAAAGTCGTGTAATTATGTTGCACAACCCCTTTCCGAACCGAACCCCCCTTTGGAAGCGGAAGTTGTGTATGACTTTTCCTGGACCCCTCCCTGATCTGATATCGGGGATTCGAACCCAGCCAGCCAGCCAGCTGTTGATGCATATGCTTCCCTGATTAATAGTCGGGAATGAGTTATTGTATAACACCTTCTGATTCCATCGCTTCTGTTTCGGGGTCTTCCTAGTTCGTCACCAAAAAACACCATACAAAACTTGAGCAAATAAGCAGTATTAAGTCAACATATTGGGAGAAAGCTGTTTAAACAGCAGACACACCCACCTGAAAAGTGAAAGGGTTGTCGAAAATTAAATTGTAATCAAAAATGACATCTGTCGGGGAATAAAATATATAGATATCAAGTATATCAAGATATAGATATCCACAATAAAATCCAAGTAAAATTCTTTCACTGAAGTTGAATTTTATGCTGGCTTAATTACTATATAGAATATACAATACTTTAATCATTTCCCCTCCAACTAACACGGCGTTACTAATTACATTTGTGCTAATGTTAATTTGTTACAATTTCCGGAATTTCGCTAATTTATTTTTTCCACATTTTTTATTAGTGGAATAAATTTTCGTGGCAGTAACATTTTGAGGGTGGGAGCAACTGGAGGAACTTCCTCTTCAATTGTTGGCCATGTCAACATGCGAGCCAATAAATTTGCATATACATGTTGTTTTAGTATTTTAAACAGGGCTAAAGTAATTTACGACGACAGATAACATATGGAGGCGGCAATCTATATATATTTAACATGCAGATATCTTCCTATTAACCATTGCTTTATCATTCCGTTTACGGATCAATTACTATCACTTTCCTGACCCACTGAAGGCCCACACGATTCCGGCGATCGGCTGAAATAGTCTTATTGTTGGCCACCTTTTGTTGGCCATTCACTTATTCACTCTGGGTGAATAATACTTTTCGTGGGTGTTTGGATTTATGAACAGTTTATGGGTTATGGGCGATTTTTGCACTCGTCCGAGCGGAGCGCGCCGTTCCAACGGACATGCCTTGAATTTTGATTGATTTCCAAGATATTAATATTTATTTATTTTATTTCGAGTTTGGTTTTTTTTTTTCTTTTGGCTACATATTTTTATGCTTTTTATGGGTTGGCAGAATGTTGAAATAAACACGTTGTATTGCCGCTGTTAATGGCCGCATAAATTGTTGTCAGATATTACTAATAAATAAATATATATATATATTTTTCTGTGTGTGTCTCGGTTTGTTTATTTATCATAACAAATTTGTCGGTATTTCTCACGACACGTGCCGGCGATTTTTGCTCTAATGCGTGCATTAGTGTCCATTAATCGAAACTACAAGAAATCGTTCGCTTGCAGGCCAAAAAGGTTAAAAGCTTCCACTGCCCCATGTTGCATGCCACACTTCTGTTCCGCAGTTCCGCTGTTCTGCTGGCTTGTTGCCATCGTGAGAATGTGCAAGAAGTCAGGCCACATCCTTTCTTCGCTCTCCCCGGCGGAGGAATATAGTATATGTGGTATATGGTATGGCATGTGGTATATAGGAATACAAATATATATATATGGATCCAAACATGAGATCCAAATTGTTTGCTTTTAGTTGCCCAGTTGCCTCACACGTGACTCGATGGTTGGGGCAAAAATATTATTGCGGACTCATTAAGTCCTCGGCTATTTCTCGGCTAATGCATTAAAGCTGGAAGCGAATTGTCCTTGATTTCAGCCTAATAGCTTTGAAATTAAATACCCGAGTGGGACAGAGACAAACAAGTTTAATAAATAACGATTATTCAAGCTTTAATATAGAATAATTTGCAGGCTATTTATATGATTCCTTAAAGAATAATGAATTTGTTATATTTACATTAAAATATATTAAATAGATATAACATTTTGTAATGGACTTATTGTTTAAAGCTATTAATTGGTGAGCCGTAAATTTATTTTTAATGATTAATATATATGCTTTCTTTATGGAAAATATCTATAGCAATTTTCTTCCCCAAGAATTTAACACGATTACAAGTTTAAATAGCTTACTCTCTTTAAGAAAATAATTTCATTTGCCATTTACAAACTTAAATTGAAAACTAGAATTAGAAAATTATTAAAATTTACAATTTACTCACTCTTAAATTTAAAAGATAACAGATTTCCGAATACAAAATATATACAGCTCATATTATACTACTCCCTCTTATTGCTGAACCACAATCATCGGCATTTGGAATTTGTTATTAATAAATAAAATAGTATTAAATGTATATTATATTTCATCAACTTCCTAAGCCTAATAAATTTCTATTGCAATTTACTTCCCCTTAAAATTGAAACGATTACTAAAAAATGATTTACTCCATTTTAGAAAACCATTTAGTTTAGCAATTATAAATTTTAATTAGGATCTAGAATCATTGATTTGAATATTTTACAAAAATATATATCCTTTTCTAAATTTAAAATATATCGGATTTTCGAATGCAAAATTATATTACAGTACTCCCTCATCTTGCTGAACCAGAAGTCATCGGCCACGGTTCATTTGGACCCATTAGGGCAAACCAAACAAAGAACGGAGCCAGCATTCGGAGATCGCAGTGGTTCCAGCTACTCGTTAAATTTCGCAGCTGAGCGCCAAAAACGGAAAACAAAACCCAAACCAAAAACCAAACCAAGTTGAGCGAAGCGTACAAAATCATTTCCTACTAAAATCAACGAAACGGACATGCCGCCGAGGTGGAGTCGCCCATGGACATGGAGGTGGACTGTTCAGCTGTGGACAGTGGACGGGGGGACTGGGTGGGGGTTCTACATGGCTCTCGGACACCGAGTGGACACCGGCTCGACTCAAAATGCGTGACTGCGACTAATGACCCGCACGTGTTCGGGCTGTTCTACGATGACTATGAGTCGCCCTCGGCCAGGCGAGAATTGATTACGATCGCTGGACGCATATTAATTGTGGCAGCCGGGCAGTTGGTCTGCCGGCGTAAAGGATACCCGAAAAGGACACCAAGGCCGCGTGGAGCCTCGCTGCGCATATGATTAACCACTTAATGGATTCTCGGACACTCTCGGGGACACTGCAGACCGAGTTCGTGTTGCTGCAGGTAAACAGCGCATTTGTCGATCTTCGCCAGCCACACACCGAGATCGGTAATTCCGGGGAGCTGGGAGTTGGAAGATGGGAACTCGGGGAATCGGTAACGGGACGACCCAAAATTTGTCACACCCGCGATTCTGGAGATCCCCCTGGCTACTGCCCCATCCCCATCCCCACGAGCTTCTCTATGAGTGATGATCCAGCGAGCAGACTGCTCCGACGTGTTGGCGATCTTATCCGGCAGTTTTTTGTGAGGCCACGCACTTTGGACAGGCTGTTCGAAAATGGTAATGAGTGCTAATTAAATAATTTATTAACCCTAAACCAGACACTGCCGGCCATAGGCAATGAGCTCCTCTACGAATGTATCCCAAAGATTGAAGTTATCTGATAAATACTTCAAATTAAGTTTGGTGTTACAAAATTGTAACAAGGTATATCACACAGAAATATAGTTTACAATGTATACATATATATATGTAGTATTTTTAATATCTTTTTTAAAAATATACATACCATATACATTTGGAACATATATGTTAAATTATTAAAAAATCGTTGGACTACAAGTTATCTGGCTAAATTAACATATGTAATGTTTTTATTTCCTTGAGAGCATTATTATCTTAGCTTTCTTTCTTCATATTTTTTTAAATTCTTATCTTCCATTAAGTAATAAAATACTATATAATATTCAATGTAATGATCCCCAGGGGTTTGTCCAAGTGTAGATTGGCTACTATAACTATTTAAGCCACTATCAATCAGGGTGATCTTGATAAGCCAAAACAAGCGCCAGCTTACAATACGTGGCCAAGGAAATTTCGACTGAAACTGTAACAGAAGCTGAGCCAAATGGCCCTCACCAGAGAGCCAACATGACAAACTATAAACGCAATTGCCTAGACAACAAAGGCGACTACATGTGCCCCACCGAAAAGCCAGAAGAGCCGCGAGACGAGAGCCAACTAACAACCTGGCCAACGGCTGGAGACCATGGCCAAAACGCACTACCAAGTTACTCGGGTTACAATGAAATTTGTCTGGGGCGAGTAAACATTGCCACCGCAAGTTGCCAGTTCCCAGTTCCCTGTTGGTTGCAAGTTGCATGTTGCATTTGCAGTTGAAGTTGCGCAGGCGTGGAGAAAATGGAGTTTCGGTAGCCGAGGGATCCTGGGGCATGCCGACAGGAAACCGCCTCTTACGGAACAGGGAACAGGGAACAGAGGGGCAAACATCATGATGAGGAATGTGCTGGCCGCACGTCTTTTGCTAATAACCGTCATAAATTTAGCAGCGGCAACAAATTGAAATTAAACGAACAGACACCACCAGGAGGAGAATCTCCAAGGCAGCCGCAGAATGCAATCAGAGGAGGCTCCGGCGGTGTCGTGATTATTTGTGTGGGGCTCGGGCTCGGGCTCGGTCGAAGTGTAACTACTTTGTTGTTGTCATGTAGTTAGCACTTGAAGATTTATCCGCGCGAATTAATTGCGATCTTGTTGTGCAGACTCTCGGAGCTCTCCGAACTCTCGGAATCCCCGGCCCGGGCCACATGTGGCGTCGGTGGGTCCCTTATCAAATTTAAACGGTAGCCCAGCTGGAGGTGTTCCAGTATCCAGTATACCCGATATCCCCAGAACCTGGACATACATACAAGTATATCCCCCGGTATCTCCGCAGCGGTAGCTACTTGTTGGCCATACAGAGAATTATGACAATTATGGGGGGCCATAAATCGCCGGTTGCTCTGCCCGGCGAGATCAAGCGAACCCAACACCGCGGAATCACCTTCAAAATTATTCATCGCCATTGTCGGCCATTGCCTCGTAAATCACCCGTTGCCATTTCAATTCTTTCCATTACTTTTTTTATTCTTTATTGTAATGTTTTTTATATATCTTTTTTCGATGTGTCACAAGCCGTTGAACTGACGCGACAACATTATTAGGCTAGATCAACGATGGACGATCAACGATCGCCGATCGCCGATCGACACTTGGTGACATTATGGATTATGGATTATGGCGCTCGCGTGCTGCTTATGTATGCCAGTCGAATAATTTTGCAAAAAATACTTTCGCCCTACGTGGCCAACGATCGGCGAATGATCACCCCAATCCAATCCGTTCCGATCCAGGCCGATCCTTCATCAGCATGCAGCGGGCGGCGCATCATCGTCATCTGCATCGGAGTCGTTATTGCGACTGGGTCTGGAACTGCTGGTTCTGGCCGTTCTGCTGATCAATCAACGCCTTAAAAAAGCGAACTGCAGCAAACCGAAGGGTTCGGCTGCCATACCAGTTTCTTATTACCAACTTGGCAAATACATTTTCGCGCATTTCGCGACGTTTACAAATTGCCGCCATTAATTAGGCAAAAAACGCACGCACCGCCAACGCTTCGGGGCCCCAAAAACCCCTCCAGCAATCGTGTAGGCGAGCCGAAATACAAAATATATATATGAGAGCTGGAGCTGGGCTAAATCTCGGAACAGTGCTACCAGACAACCGATCCATCCGGGGCCTGGAGTCACATAATAATCAGCGGGTGGACAGCAACCAGGATTGGTTTTGGCATGCGTTCGAAATTAATTACCTCCCCCCTCAACATTCCTTGGAGCTCGCTGTTTGCTAATTAAGTTGTTTACGTTGCTGAGTTATTGAACCGCCGGAGATGGGCTAGGGAACGGGGGAGTATCTACATCCAAAAAACGTGGCGGAATGCAGCCCAGAAGGGAGGAGGGCAGAAGTATCGAAAACTAATCATAATTCATTGTGAATTGTGATATTATATGTTTTGAGGGCATAATTAATTTTAAAATAATTTTTGCTTTTGAACATATTGTACAGTTTTGGCATATTTGCCATGTCCGTATGAATATGTTGACTTCAAACCATGTTCTCCAAGCCCCCTGCAAACCACAATTCCTCCATATAAATACACATGTCCCTCGCTTGACTAAGTTGTCAACCTGTCTGCCAACGGACTGTCAGCCGGCAGTTGTTGCATTTATTAGCCTCTGGCATTCGAATGGGTATCGCGTGCCCAGTCCGATTCGGAGTTCGAGATACTTTCTGCCCCCGGCTCACTGCTCACTGGGCCGTGGCCCATCAGGGTCATCAGAGAAGAGCAACGAAAGCCAGAAATTAAAGATGCACTTTGGCTGTCAACGGTGTGTTGTCGTCATTTGTTTTTTTTTTACCCATTGTCCAAGTCCGGTTCTGGAATCGTATCTAATACTGCAGCAGACAGACATCACATAATTAGTACCTCTAAATAAATCAGCCTGCCTTCCGATTGAGGGGAAATACATACGAGTATAGGTGCATTGGAAGAGGTTCTCCACTTGATTTGTTTTCGGGCCATTTGGATATGTGGTTTCTTTTGGCTCGTTATCTCCGCTTGTCGCTCAGGTGATTTAAGTGGTTTTTCCTAGAGATTCCCAACCAATTTGATGTCTCAATTTCAGTCCCTCCTCCTCCCGGAATGATTACCAATGTTTTTTCGGAATGGTTCTTCTACACTTTCCCCCTTTTTGGGTGCAGCGGCGCTTTCGTTTTGATTTGAATGGAAATTTGGTAAGTCTGGAATTGGTTCTCTATTAAGTGCGGCCCCGTGTTCCTGTTCTCCAACCCATTTCCAGATGGGATAAGATAATCTCTTTTTAAAAGCTTGTAAAATGTGCGTGTAGCCCGTCTGTCTGGGGTTGGGTAACTGGGATCGGGGATCAGGGATCTGGGTGATGAGGGGACTGGGATGAGGGGTCTGGTCTTCCACTTAAAGCGGCAAACATCAACAAAGGCGAGGCGACAACATTACGACGAACCATTCAGTCTGTTATCAATAAGCACATTAATTTGATTAATAACCACCTGCAAATCATTTCCACACCAAGCGCCGCACAAAAGACCCCAGAACTGATAAAAAAAATATATACCATATGAAATCTCGCACTCCCCTAAGTAGCGAAAATGTCAGCAACAAATGCTGATGATGCCGGGAATCTGGAATGCCGAGATGAGAAGTGCCATTACAGCAGAAGCCACATCAATTTACGCATCGACTCGGCAACCCTTTTCTCGCCGCTCTCGAACATAAATCGCTATCTTTATGGAATTTTTATGGGCAATCTCCTTGCAGGCATCCCAGAGCAACCGCAGCCCCACACGTCCGACTAATACATCGCATCCGCCATGGAGCCATCCACCACATGCCACGGCTAACCCCAGTCCTCCTCCGGCAAAAAGGTGCACGCGACACTTGCGCATCATCATTATGTGGGATGTGGCCACGGCAGGCAGCAAGGTGAGGGTTGAGGGTGGAGTTTGGGGTTCGGGTTAAGTGGCGGGGTTGCCAAATAAAATTTCCTGGCCCAATGTTCGCGCCTGCTGCTGCTGGCAGTGCAATTTGTTTTGATAGCACAAAAACCAATCCTCAAAGCACCCGGATTCTGTCAGCCGAAAGGGGACACTGACAGTTAATGGTGGGATGCTGCAAAATCGCTATCCGGTTAATCGGTTAGCAAAATCGCTTAAGGAAGAAACTCTGAGGAACTTAAATCTGAGGGGAAAGGTGGGGTAAATTATTGAAGCCTTCAAAATACCTTTGATAATACTAGTAGGGAATAATAAAAATCAACCCAAATTTTTGGAGAAGATGTGTTAAAATATTAAAGCTTTTAAAATACTTTTAATTATAAGAAAAAATACAAGTACTCAATCCAATTTAAATTTAATTTCGATTGCTATTGCCTTGTTATTTTTTGTTATTTTTAAATATCGAGCTTAGACATTTCTAAAAATATTTCACGAAAATACCAATTTCTTTACTAGAATCTCATTTGTTGCGGCTTATGTTTCAGTTGTTGGCTAACACAGACAGGCTCGCCCCCGCACTTGGAGTAGCTGTCAAAACAAATATCAGTCCGAACATGTCAAAAGAATGTCAAAGGTCTTAACCCCAATGTTCTTCTGCCCCATTCCATGCGCTAATTGGTTAATGTAAACAAGTAGCAAACCGATCGAACCGAAAAAGAAGAGCCCGAATGTTTCAAATTTCAAGTGTTGACGCGTCGCAGGGACAACAACCACAACCACAGAAGGAACCAGAACAACAACAACAACCACAGGAGGAACAACAACCACATCCAGAGCAGGAACAACAACCATGAAAATGTAAACAGACAACAGGCGGCGGCTTCGATGACGACAACACACTGAACAAATACTTCAATTAATAAACAGACACGCGTCCATCGATAAATAAGTTTGTATACTCGCACAATATGTTGTGTTACTTGCGGGAAGAGAACCCTAACCCCAACCCCAACCTCAATCCTAACCCCGGGGTCGCATCTGTGGGCTGGAATGGACGGAGGTCGTGTAACCAAGCACCGGGCACCGCTCCTCTGGTAACAACCAGATAAAAGCCTGCCAAGAGCATGACCAGACAAGGACTAAGGACATGTCGTCTGATGGCCACTACTAGAAGAGCGATTGGAGTGCTAAGGAACTGCGTAACATTGGATTATCCTTGAATCATTTCGAGGCCTACAAACTTTTAAATTACAACTCATTTTTTTAATTCAGAGAAAACTACATTTTTGGAATATCCGATTTTATATGGTAAATTTAAAATACATCTCTGACTATGTGGAAATTAAAATGTAAGTTTTCTAAATAATGTCCATCGATTAACTATTGTTCCTTTGAATTATTTTTATTAATTACCTATATATGGAATTTTTTCCAAATAGAGTTCCAGAATTAATACATAGTTTTAACGGCCAATTAAATCAGCATATCTATAAAAATATACATTGATATGTTTTTTTTTAAATGGATGCTTACAGTGTAAGCTCTAATGAAGTCAGATATACAAAATCTAAAAAAATAACGTGTTTCCTAATTCTTATTTTATATATTCGATATTTATATTAAATTTAAAAGACAATTACCATCGACTTAGTGGGGAATATAAAACTTTAAGTATTTTTAATATTATCAGCCGATAAACTTATTTTTCTTAAAATTTATTTTGTAATTACCTAAATATGGCACATTTCCTATTTACAACCAAGTAATTACAAATAAGACTTACAGATTTAATATATATTTTTTTAAGGGCCAGTTAAATCATCATCTCTATAATAATATATATTGACATTTATTTTGAATGTAAAAAATCTGCAAAAGATGTAAACTCCAATTAAGTTATAGGTATCAAAATCTAAAAAAAAACTTGTTTTGTTAATTAAGTATCAGTTTAAGATTAAATAAATAAAAAACAGATTAATATTTAAATTTCCCTATGATTGATGTCTCTTGTTTTGATTCAGCTTGGTATTTAGTTCCTCCAATATGTTCAACAAACTGGTTAATACCCTTGTTTGTGTTCTGTGAAGAAAGCCACCCTTCGCCACGAAGCTATAAGCTTATTAAGTAAACTGAAATATATGCCTAACTCAGTCAGTGGCTTTCGGCCGGGCTCTTACCTTGGCTATTTGAAAGCGGCTTCAGGTTCATTCACAGTTTTTCGACTGTCAACTAACAACTTCTTTAAGTAGAATTTATGTGACAACAAAATGGAAATGCTGGAAAAATGGAAAGGGAATAAAGAGTTCTCTGCATGATGACTAGTAACCTGTCTTAGGATTAAGATTTTATACAAATGTGAGATACTTTGCCAATCATTAACTAACCGTTAAATTTAAATATTTAACTATAAGCAAATCGAAAATGTGCGAGCAATAAAAAACGATCAAAATATGCTACAGAAAGTTCTGCGATATATATTCGCTCCAGATCATTCATAAAGCGATATGGCGAGATACGCATTAAGTTTCGGATATGTTAATGGTCTGATATCGCATATGTATATATATATATTTGATGGTCCCAATGCAGATGAGTCCGGGAACTGTCTAGTTTTCTTTGCCATCTCGCAAATCATTAGCGTAAAGTGTTGATTTTGCATAAATTTCGATTGGATTGTTTTGGCTCTTAGATTTGATTTTGATTTGATTTGCAAAGCAAGTCTCCCAAGCTCTTGACTTTAAGCCATTTATTATGCTAATTTGGGTTTATCGACTAATTTGTATACCATTTTCGGAACTGTGACTTTTTCGCGTGGGCCGCGGTTTGAACTATATTACCAAGTAGCTTGTAGTTTGATTTGTTGTGATCGAATATCTTTATTTTAAGACTCCATGGTGTCGTGTCGGACAACTTGATTTGTTATGCGAATATGTGAATATCCGAATATTCGAATATTCAAAGTGTTTAAGCACTCAAACCTAATGCTTCAAATTCCCAAAGTGGATTCCTGCATTTGGCTCGTTCTTAAAGTACGATTATCTGTGGCTCTAAGCTTCTTTGTGGCCCGAGTCTGAGTCTGGCATCTGCAAATTCCAAGCATATCGTATTTTCTCCTTTATTTTTTTTTTTTTTGTTGTTGCTCCGTTCCACCTTTCCTGGAGATTGCAAATACATTAACACTTTTTTATGGTTCCGGCCGGACTGTGTAGTCCGTACTCCGGACACCGGCGTCGATGCCTGGCGGGTGGCAAGCGGCAACTGGTTTTCGCATCATTTGCTCCCGGGCACGCTGGCCTGGGAATCCCCCATATGTTGATGCTACATTAGAGCAGGCGGAGTTCGGTTTTGGTTTCGGTTTGGTTTTGTGGCATAAGCTTGCGCATCATTGATTTCAATTTGAAGCTCGAGTTGTCGCCCGGTCGCCTTGGCAGGACCCCCCGAACTATCGGCATTAAATGTTATGTGCTGCGTGGACCGCTCCTGCTCCTGCCCCAGCTCCTGCCCCAGCTCCTGCCCCAGCTCCTTCCTACCCCTCTTCCGACCTCCACCCATGTGTCCGTAGCCGTGTCCGTGCGTTATCTGTTTCCGCAACATGATGTTGCAAAGTGCGAGACGCCGACATTGATGGCGGGAGGCAGCGACAACGTTGTCGTTCTGCTGATAATGATTATTGAAGTTGCTTCCCACACCAGCCGACTTCTACATATATATATATATATTTATGATGTATGCGATTTGGTCCAGCTGAAAAATTTCAACGCATAAAAATATCTTGGACGCGACAGCCACCCACTTTCCACTTTCCCCTGGCCATGCTGCTCCTGCTCCTGCTCTTGGTCCTGCTCCTGCTCCTGGTTCTGTTCCTGCTGTTGCTGTTGCTGTCGTCGACACTGTGAGCAAGATGGACTTCCGGTTTCCTGTTTCCGTCTGTCGAAGTTCTTTACTTTTTTCAATGCTTCCACACACTCACACACACACACGCAGAAGCTACACCCTGTCATATGTATAACAATTTTTATATCGCTCCGGCTCTCCTCCATCTTTGTTGGCGGACACTGGGCAGTGGGCGGTGGGTGGTCGTTGGGCGTGGCACTGGTCCTGGGCATACTTCCATCTGATGTGTTAGCCCAGTTGGGTGTGAGTTCTGCGAAAGTTAAACGCAGTCCTCCTAATAAATCGATATGAGCCAAAGTCGAGTTGGATTTTTCCCTCTTTCGTTTTTCGCCATGAATACTTTGGGGGAATTTGAGGGACTCAGCTGAGACTCAGCTCAGATTTACAAAAATATTCTGTTGCAAGTCCGCAGAATTATCGCCACTCATGCCAAGTGACAGCTGGAGAGGATGCAACCTTGAAACGCAACCCTTCAGATAGCGGCTGCACTTGAAGTGCGCACCGTGCAAAACTAATGACAATTCGTTTCGACCATCATTAGGGCCCTTGGCCATGACTTTCACAAAATCGGGGAATGCATCGCAGACAACATGACGCTGCTCAACGCAGACGGTGTCGGGGATAGTCCACACCTGCATCTGCGGAAACTGCAACAGCAACTGCAACTAAAACCCACATGCTGTGCCTCGAAACTGCAGTCCATCCTCTAAACAGGGCGTCTAGCTGTCTGGTCGAAGTCAAGAAGATGCGATCCTTAAGAACGCGATCCCGGAACGCTTGCTGGGCATTGGCCTTGTTGGGAGGACACGCTGTGCTCGGTCCGGGAAGCGGAAACTGTGGGGAATCGGAGGAACCTCTGGCCATATGCTCGGAGCGATGGAAATGCTAGACACCGAGGCGTCGGGAAATTTGTCATGGATCAGGTAAGACAGGAACAGGTATACTATATAATTAAGGTACTGAAATATATATAAATTCTTTATAACAAAAAAACAATTGGATACAAAATAAACACAAGCTGATATTAAATTAACTACAACTTTTGAGATCATGATCTTCAAAGAAACAAATAAAAGGATTGGAAATTTGTCATGGATCGGGTAAGGCAGGAACTGGTACACTATATAATGGAAGTATTAAAATAAATGTATAACAGAAAAGCAATTGAAACTAAATATATTTACAAGCATATATTCAATGAACATTAAAATATCTTTATTTAATTAAGCACGTAATTAGAAAGCATACCTTTCTCTCCACTTAAGTTTGAGATACTTCTCTTAAAATGGTATGTTTTACCGCACACGACTCGGGTTATATCCGATATCAGTTAAAGCTAACTAATAGATCATGTCTGAAGTTGATACCAAATGCAAGCCATATTAAAAACATTCTCATGCTTTAAATTAGCCTGGCCTTTTCATTTGGCTTATCAGTTAATGGTCACTAATAGATCATAATAGAATGCCATAAAATCAGCATAGAAGAAACACTTTTAGCTACTTAACGTAGGTAGTCTTTGTGTGTGGCAGGCTTTCAAACCGAACTTATTGTCTCTGATCTGAGACTTTATAACATACATATGGGATTTTGTTGGTTTTTTTTATTCTTTCTGGGGATAGGGACAGGCGATAGGCAAATTTTGATGAGACAATATTACAAAGTTATCAACAATAATTTGGGGACTATTTAATTTGGATTCAATTTTTATAAGACTTTAATGACCCTTAGAAACCGGACCGGAATGTCCTAAAAATATCGACAAAACAAAAAATAAATGTTGAACGATTTTTTATTGATTTTTTACGAGCACACTTGGATTCCAGCTCCAGCCAAAAAAAAAGAATTATCGCCCGGACCCCGGAGATTTGCATAATTTCTAACTCCCGGGATGGGGTCAGCCAGGGGGCGGACCGAGGGGCGGACCGGGGTCGGTGTTAAACGATTTGTCCGATCCGGAGGGACTGGCTATGTGTTAGTCTGTCAGTCTGTCAGGCGTGTGATCGTAAAACAGTAACATTTAACATACAAGAGGGGCGATCTTTGTTCGACTTGGGCGACTGTCTCGAAATGTCGACCAAAAAGTCGTAAAATCATATCGAAAAGTCACAACAGAGCTGGTTCCAAAGATCATTTCGCACCTGCGATGGGTCGATCGGTGGATCGGTTGGATTGGACGAAGACTTTTTACGACCCTCCATCGGTTCATCCGATCACCGGCGATCCATAAAAGCGGCGATCCATGAACCGCCGCCTTCTCGAGGCTCCGGCCCCCAATAATCGGTGACTTATGTGACATTATTGATCGTTAAGGCCGCTACGTTTAAGTTGCGAAGGGACCTGTCATTTAGCGTAATTTTGTAATTTGTTTTCCAAATGGCTCTTCGACTACTTAGAATCGTATCAGGTGGTCTCTCTCTTTTTTTTGTAGGCCCGCGATTTCCAAATTTTCGACAAGATATTGCTTTTTATGACAATCTGGTGAGTTGAGTTGAGTTGAGCTTTTATGTGGCCAGCGTTTTTATGATCGACTTTTATGAGGTGCGATGACTTAGAGATTGCCTTGAACTCGATTTCTGCCTTGGTTTTGTTTTGGGACTGGAATTGGGATTGGGATTCTTTTTTGTATCGCTCTTCTAACGGTACTAGTTTTAGGTCTATGTTTAAATATGATGTGTGGCTAATGAAATGAAACTAGAAAGCTAGTTGGTTTTTTTTTGTATCCATAAGATGCAAAGTTCAAAGTTTTTGATAAAGACTGCTACAGCTGACAAAAGAATTTAGCAACAATTTTAAATGTAACATATTTTTAAAATATTTACAATTGTTTTGGGATTTATATGAAATAAATTATTATTTAAATTTAGGTTTGTAAACGAAAGGCTGACAAATTGGGGTAAATGTTGCACACAATTCCCCTTGTCTAAGCAATCTCCTCGATTCGATTTGACAACATTATCATATTGGGGAACAAATCAGGAAGAGAAATCCCCTCATGGCTGAAAATAAAAGTCTGGTTGAATGCAGCTGCTTAGCTCCGGACTCAACGGGGATCCTCCTCCGAGAACCTACAAGTAAATTTTTACGACCCCGAGAGTTTGTGGACATTTTCAGCTATTGTTCTAATTTTCTTTGGGGGTGGAGGCGGGGAGAAAATTGCTTGAAAATGTTAAGTAGGCTGGACGTTGGACAAAATGAATCCAATGAAATTTCATTCTTGACTTGCGGCTCTGCGAAGATGTGGGTTAACTTTTTGACATGGGTTTTATGGATCGTGGCGAGAAGCCTTTGCCCCTCTCCCTCTCCCTCGAGGACTGTGTAAAGTGTGAAGAAACTGGAATAAAAATCGAAACACATATTATTTATGAGGTTCATCAGGAGTTTACGACGGCTCAATGCTCATTCAGAGTCGCCGGGGGGAAAAGAGAAGAGCAGAAAAAATACCTGACCAGGCCGTAAAAATTATAAAAATAACGTATGCATCCCTCCGTCCACTTTGCACCTCTCCTCTCGGTCTCAGTCCCAGTCCCAGTTCCAGTTCCAGACCCAAGGCAGCCAGAGTCATGCTGTGAGGAAGGGTCTCCTCTGGTCTGGTCTGGTCTGGCCGGCACAGACTTCATGACGTCCTCGCTTAATGTCCGCCGTTGTAACGAAAGTAAATTTTTCATAACTCGCCGATGAACCGATCGATAAATATTTCCAGACTGCAGCAGGTAGGCACTTCGGTTCGGGCCTTGTAGGTAGCATCTTCTGGCCCGGTTATTTACTCATTTCGATTCCAACTCCCCAGGCCAGGGCCAGACAAACTGGCAGCAGCATCATTAGCAACTGTATGCGTGTGTGTCTCCTCAATGGCAGAACTGGAATCCAGGGAGAGATGCGGGCCAGTTGTATTTGCTCTCGGCATAAATGACTAATCGAATTGGTAGTCAAATGGTTAACTGCGAGTGGGCTCAAAGGAGCCTCGAAAAATGTACAAATTACTTGGGGATTAACTCGAGGTAGTTAAATGAAATATCAATAAACGTTAGTTTCGATTTGGGATTGATTTATCGCATATTCAACAGGATAACAATTACTACGTTAATTTTGCCCAAGGAAACTATTTAAAATATATATATTTTGGGGAAGTATTTAACTAGTACTAGTTGGAAATGAAGACCCTGAAGAAGCCTATTTAAATAAAGGCCAAATCTCACATTTCCCCCGAAGCAAAAGCAACAGCAAAACACTTGTCATGCCCATTTCCCGCATTTATTTCGTCCTTCACCTTCCGTTCACACTCTTCAAGTGCCCTCCGTTATTACTATTTATTTAAGGTCAGAGGGCTTGTCGAATGCAAATAGATCATAAAGTTGAAAAATATTTGGTTGCCAAGCCAAAAAAAAACAAGTAAGAACGTTACAGTCGAGTTTCCCGACTGTTACAGACCCTGTACAAATTTGGTTATAGGCAAAATAAATCTAAACCAAAAAAAAGATATATTCACACCGAGTCCGGTCTGGGATTCGAACCCAAGATCTTCGCGTTTTAAATCGAACGTCGTAACCATTCGACAAACCCAAACTTTATAAATCAGCAGCTAATACAGTATAAATATATTGAAGGCGCACATTCATACATATGTATATGAAGGTAGTGGCAGCGCAGCTGCAGCGGCACTTCCGAGAAAAATCAACCACCGAACGCAAACGATTTACCGTTTGTTTGCGCAAATAAACAGATTTTTTGTGTTTTGCGCCTGTAAACTTTCGGTATTTATTGTGCGCTTTCTAATTAACCAATCTTGATGAAATTTTCAGGATCGGTAGATCGGTATGCTCCAATTGCATGTGTATTTTTAAAAAAATTTTAGCTTGAAAATTGTGCAGTGCAGGGCAGTGCAAAAATTCAAATACAAATTGCGGGGGCGGTGGGCGTGGCACCGACTTAAAAAAATAAACTCTAATTTACTCAGTATTAGAAGAATCTACACTGGTAATACGGTTCTTCTAGCTCTTACAGTTGCTGAGATCCGTGTGTTCATCCGGACGGACGGACGGACGGACGGACGGACGGACGGACGGACAGACGGACAGACGGACAGACGGACAGACGGACAGACGGACATGGCTATATCGACTCAGCTCGTCATGCTGATCAAGAATATATATACTTTGTGGGGTCTGCCACGCCTCCTTCTGCCTGTTACATACATTTGCACAAACTTAATATACCCTTTACCCTTTGGGTACAGGGTCTAAAAATAAAAAAGGTGTCAAGTGTTAGGTGAAAATGTGTGGAAAAGGTCGCCGAGTTGGCTACCACGTACCACTCTTGACAAGACCAAGTAAACAAGACTCTGTCAATATTTCCTTACAGAAAGTTAAATAAAAAGTAGAGACTTCCTCGCAAAATACATGTATGCCTTACGCAGATATAACCAAATCCCTCCCATTAATATAACGATTTAAATCGCTTCTTTTTTTGGTCGAAGGTGGCTTGTGTTACATTGGTCCTCTTGAAATGTGCAGAAAACGAGTTAATTGGCATCGCCGCTTTTCACAAAATAACCAAACTCCACAAAAGGATAATATTCTTGCGGCTGTCGGCTAATTAGGTGCACACGCCACATTCAACGTTCAACGTTCCACGTCTGTCTGACAAGCGGATTGTGTGCCGCATTCTGGTCGCTTGATACAAATTAGGCAAATGTTGCGAAGCCAATCAATCGTTTGTTGTCATGGCTAGCACCTACACGCTCGCACACCTTGACAACAGTCCTTCGTCCCCCTTTTCCCTCTTCAACCAACCTTTTGGCTTGCTCCCCAGGTGAGGAGGGGTGGGGGGAGGGAGAGGGGGGCACCTGTTACCAAGGTGCAATGCCAATTAAATGGATTTGAGCGGCGATACGCAAATGCGGCCACTTTCAACCTTTGATTGGTACGGCAGGCAACCTAAAACAGATGGGTATGACGGTACAGTGAAATATGCAAAGTCCTTGTGGAAGGAAAATAAATATAGAAGCTTAAAAATGTAGATAACTTGTTCCAATATAATAACAAAAGAAAGTATAGTCAACTTAAATTTAATTAGTTGTGTTTCTTCTTGGTCAAGTCATATTTTATATGTCAAAAAATTTGCATTTTATGTCTAAAGTTATGACTTTAATCTTGATATTACAACAATTAAACAGATGGTATAATTTAAAATAATTGTAGTATTATTTTGAATTCATTTTCTGGACTTTTAACAGAGTTGAACATAATATTCCTAGTTCCCCATTGCTTTAGAAAATCATAATTTGGTTAATTATTGTACTTTTCGAAACTAAATTCATTGATATATTATATTATATATATCTTATATCCGATATTAGATTTCCAAAATAAACTGTGCTGTCCGTTTTATCAGATTTTACTGTATATGCCCGCAAATATACATATCAAGTTGCCAGACGAAGACCTCAACCAGCCAACCTCAAGTGCTGTGGTCCACTTGAAATTATGCCAAGAGATGCTCGAGTGGGCACAGCCGCCAATAACCACGCACAACACTCTTCCAGATTCATTTTCGTTCCCCAGGCCCAGGCCCAGATCCAGTCCCAGACCCATACCCATAGCCAGACCAGAACGAGACCACAAACAACCCTCGAAGTCCAAGAGCCACCACTACAATCAATCTTAGGGGTTGCGGGGGATTGGCTGCGTTTCCCGTTCCCAATCCCAATCCCAATCCAAATCAAAGCTGCTGCGCCGATCTTTCTACTTCGCTAAACGATTCTGGATTCGGGATCTGTCAGCTGGATTGGGATTCGGATTCGGAATTGCCAGCAATTAGGCATTCCGTGTTTCTGTGTGTGTGTGTTTTTTTTTTTTATTCTAGTATTTAGCGGCCATATGCATTGTTGGCATAATTATAGGCTTAACGCAAATTATTGACAAGTGAATTAGAAAGAATATTTTTGTTTGAGTCCGTAGTTGGGCTCGAAGGCATTCTTTGTTTGCCACCGCATTGCCTCAAAAGTGCAATGAATCGAAAAGTTTTAGGGCCTTCCGAAATGTGTGAAACTATTTCGAATCGCATGGGGTCTA
Source organism: Drosophila setifemur (assembly GCA_021224005.1). Taxonomy (NCBI): domain Eukaryota; kingdom Metazoa; phylum Arthropoda; class Insecta; order Diptera; family Drosophilidae; genus Drosophila; species Drosophila setifemur. Next base: position 6,494,754 of record JAJJHY010003979.1, read on the forward strand.
ACTTTACCCTCAAAAAGGGGTCGTCCTGAAAGGATTCGCTTTCGCTGCTCTAGAAAAACATATGTAAGTCAGTTGTGGAATGATATTAAGGTTGTTTTTTTAAGTAAACATTGTTAAATACTGAACATCCGTGCGCAACCCTTAATTGTAACTAGTATTATTTAAGCTGAAAGTCAACGCAATGATAATATTTTCGGTATTTATATTTAACTAAATTAGGAAATGTATATACAAATTGTATTCATTTTGTTTTTTCCTAACCAGCTTTTATTTAAAGAGCTGATCCTGTTACTTTTTTAATAAACTCTTGGAAACATTTTTAAATATTGCTCATCCTTCTGCAACCCTTAATTAAAACTTCTATTGTTTCAAAATAAAGTCATATTAATATAATAATTTATGTATTATCCTAAGCTAAATTAGGAAATGTTTATGACTTGTACTATATTTTTGCTTTGTTTTTTTTAATAATCCGTGGGTACCATTGATGCACATTCTTTTACAGCCCTTAATTCAAACAACAATTATTTTAAATATAAGTTAAGTTAATATAATATATTATTTATACTTTCTTAATTAAACCATTAAATGTTAATGGACTATAATTATTTAAAACTATTTTTTTCCATCACTTCTAGTCTGTAGTTTTTTAAATAAACCCTTGTAAACATTGTTAAATACTGCTCATCCTTCTGCAACCCTTAACTCATAAAAGTACTGCTTAAAATTCAAAATAAATCAATATAATAATATATTTATTTAACCCAAACTACATTATGCAATATTTATGGTCTCTAATTATATAATACTATATATTTTTTTTGTTCTATCCCAAACACCGATCACTTACAGAACCTGAACCTGTCCGTCTGCCCCACCCACGGGCGCTGTGGAACAACTTAAAAATAACAGAGTGACAACAGACGCCAACGCACACGGCAGGCCAATTAATATTCATACGAATTTTGTTACGCTTTTGCCACAAGTAGAAGTAGAAGAGAAAACCACATAGTCACCATCAAAGTTGTCCCGCTGCCCGCCGCCCGCACTACTCGAGTGGTTCGAAAAAATACAAAAAAAAAACCCAGAGCCGAAAAGAGGAAAAAACGCCGGGCACAAAGCACTTACCTCAACCACTCGGTGCATAGTACACATCTCCGGGAGGAGGGGACTGGCACTGGGACTTGGACTGGGACTGGGACTGGAGTGGATTGGCAGGGGGATGGGTGGCTTCGAGGAGGCGAGGGTTCCAGAGTGGAATGAAATGTTTTAACAAACGTAACGAATCGAATGTGGAAGGCATGTCTGTCCATTCCGAGATTCCCAAAAACCAAGACCCAGTCGAAATTCTGAATATTTGATGTAGTAGGGGAAAAGTGTTAATTCGTCATGATGACGTCACGGCAGTGGAAATTGATTACCTAGCGGACAGAGCGTGTCCTTTAGCATCGTCCTAGCCACCCCAAAACAGAATCGTTGAATATGGGTTAGATTCCTGGGCTGGAGATGAGGTCGCCGCCTCTCCCAACTGCCACACATAAATTGTTGCGTATGAATAAACATTTTGACAGATTTTTGTTTGGTTTTCGGCTTTAAATTTAATAGTTTGCCGAATTTCTTGTTACTATTTAGAAATTTAAATTTCTGATAGCGAATGTGTTTTCATGCTGTTTTTTATACATGCGATGATTTAGGTTCGTATGCCGAAAGATGCAAATAGCACATTAGCCATGCATATGGATAAGTCTAGTCTGGTTTTCAGATTTTTTACGGATCATTTAAGCACTCGACGGAATGAGCCATAAAATTTAAAAATTTGCTTTTGATTGGGGGAACATGTTAACGAGTTGGAAGACTTATACTATTAAAATTAGTGTACAGGTATGAAATGATATGGGTTTTTATTTTTTAAGTTATCAATGTTACTAAAACTCAACAGAAATGTCTTTGATATTTAATCTATCTATTGAAAAATTTTCATTTGAAATAGTACTCATTCGAAACTCATTATAAATATCGTTGAAAGTATATCTATCTATTAAAATAAATTGTTTAAAAATAATACTCATCTGAAACTCATCTAAAATGTCTGTAAATGCATATCTATTAAAATAAATTGTTTAAAAATAATATTAAAAATTTTTCATATATCTAGAAACTAACCTTAAGGTTATAGGTGTTCAGATAAACCAACAAAGATCTCGTTTTATTGAATTGAGAACTCTTTAATGTGCATAAAACCCGAAATCCATTAATGAGGATCAGCGCGTTTTGAAGACCCTCGCCGTGGCCCTTTCCCACACTCTCTTTCGATTTTCCCAAGCCAAACTCATCTTTTCCAACATTATCAGAGTTTTCAAATTTCATATCAGTGGAAAGTAAACAATTTATGCGCCCACACTGACGTCTGACTGGCTGATTGTGAAGACCCAACATAATCTACATCAGCGCGATGCAGCAGCCCCAGGCACCAAATTATCGTCTCGCCCACATGGGAACGACACCTGAGTCCGCATTTACGGGGGTCCCGGTCCGGGGATAATAAGTAAGGGTTTGCCCTGTCAGACTGTGCGAGCTGCCATGGAGCAGACGCCTCATGCTCCTCCTGCTGTTCGCAGGCATTCGCCGAGTTTTTGTTATGCTAATTGGCATTTACACCGATCTGAGGCGGACCCGTCCCGTCATGATGTTGGCTCTATTGCCATCCTGTCGGCAGGGTCCATCCGCACGCATTCGCCCAGTCGCTTAGGACGGACTTTAAAACGCTTAACCAAACAACAGCAAATAGTTTCACTTTTTACTTTTTTACTTTTACAGGCAAAATGCGGAGGAAGCCCCCAGCCCAGCTTCAGTTGTAAGTGAGAAGTGAGTGTTGCCATTTTGTTGGCGTTTGCTGGATTGCAGCAAATGGGTTCCATAGAGTTGTGTGTGCTGCACAGGGAGAAAAGTAGTGTCAGTATATATTATTTTATTGAAGTCATACATACATGTTCTACTGAATATGTGATATTTGAATTCTCTATGTTTCAGTAAATAATAACTAGCTTTAATAATTTTCTCCAATTTCAAAGTCATGAATAGAAAAGAACTAAATGAGAAACAACAAAAAATAGTTTTAAGGATATAAATTATTACTTTTACAATTACAAATAGTATGAATATACCAACCAAACAAGATCATATGAGTTTTATTTTTAGTGTAAGCCAGTTGGGCCATGTTTGTGTTGGCTGTTAAACTCTGTGCTATTAAAGGCTAAGGCCGACTTTTTGTCAGCCATTATGGTGCACACCTTTTGTGCTCCCAGTGTTGTTGTTGTTGCTGCTGTTGGTGTTGCTGTTGATGCAGTTGGCAGTAGTAGTTTTCCAGGGAAACCCTCGCACGAAAGCAGACGCCCTCACAGATACAGCTACAGCTACAGATGCAGATACAGTTGCACTCACTGACTCACTCGCCCGCTCGCATTCATGAAATGTATAGCATAATAAATCTTTACCTAGACCCAGGACGAGGGACATATTTTTCGCCGCAGCTCCGCAGGTAGCTCCGAGCTCCGAGTTTTTGCCACCTTTGCACACAGGATGTAACAGGCAGCGGCTGCAGCGTAGGAGTCTCGATGGAGGGTAGGTCCTGCCGCAGGACGAGGGAGGCGGAGGCGGACTGGTTGGACCCGCTTCTGGGAACTGAGATTCCCAGTCCGTCAGCCTACTTGCATTTTTTCGTACCATTTTACAATTTCGATTCGTATCTCCACTCGTCCCTCTGTGTTTTTTGCGGTGTGCGAGTTATGGGACAAAGGACGAGCCGTGCATGGGTAATCATTGCCGAGGACTACTGTGCACTCTCGATCGCAAGGATCAGGGTTCCACTGGTTTGCGGTCCGTTTGATTCGGTTTGATCGCTTATCGGTAGTTGCATCGTCAGAGGCGATAAGATTAGCTGGCCAGATCCAGACCCAGACTGCCTGTCGCTTTCCCTGGAAATCTGCGGCTTGGATTCGGGATGGGATTTCCGGGGAGGTCTGTTTTGGGTCAGAGGCGTTCAGACATCCAGGGAGATAGGCGAAAGTCAGTGCCTGGATTTGGCTGAAATCCTGATTGGCAATGACCATGGAAACAAAACAAATAATGGCTTTCCATTGTTGCAACCAAAAGGGAAAGAAGTTTTTAATTGAAAACTGAAGGGAAATATATATTTAATGATAATAAAAATTCGGTAATTACACAATTTGTTTTGTCCTTATGAAACTAGCGATTATAATAATTAGGGGTCAGATGTGATATGTTATTTAGTTTTATTAAAGAACATTTATATGTATATGTTATAGAACCATTTCTAAATACTATAATGTGCCCCAGGTCAGTTAAACTTTCCCAAAAGCAAACGAAACAAAACTCTTCCCAGCCAGACCTACGACAAACTAATTGTTCGACATTTTCACTTTCCATCAAAACACAATACGATAACCCTAATAAACCGAAACTTTTCCGAGGCCCAACTCCAAGTATTGCAACAGATACTTAGCCCCGACTTCGAAGTGGATTTATGAGCATTAAATTTCCAGATAGGGCTCCGTCCCTATCATTTTCGAAATTTTCATCGGAACCAGTTTGGCGACGTTTTCGCTGTCAATCGCTGATCCATCGACTGAAAACGCAGACTGAAATAAATAAACGCGTTGATTTTTAAGTGTTGTGCATAATTTTAAATACAAATTTTTGGCTCTTGCCTCTATTTTGGTTTGTGACTTCGTTGTGTTAAAAGCGCCCGGTGACTGACGATTATTTTCTGTTTTAAATTAAAGCTCTACGATCGTATTTTTTTATTTTTTGTTGACAGGTTTTTTGGTTGTGGTTTGTGTGTGTTTTGGGATTGCGAACTCCACTGGGAGCTCGTCTCTGTCTCTGATCTGCCGGCTATGGCGCTGCGAAACCGTTAACACCCATAATAAGTACCGCTATGTACCCTAATTATGTGAAGACGTTGGCCTAGCCAAGGGGCCAAGATGGTCGAGAAGCAGCAGCAGCAGCCGGCTTTAATGGCCCCAGCTTATGCATAATAACCCTGAGTCCGCTCCGGATCTGGCCGAAGGAGGGGCGAGGCGGGGGGGAAACCTTTTTCAGAGAAATCGACAAAGAAGTTGAACAGCATTTCTCGATTCCAGATTCAGATGCGGATCGAGATTCGATACGAGATTTTCGTGGCAATATTTCTAGTTCATTTGTGAAATGCATTCAGCGGCGCGTGACTTTGCCCTGAACTTGACTCGAGAACTTTTCCCCCTTAACGCTTTTATTTTGTTTTCATTTTTTTTGTATACATATTTTTCATTTTTTTGTGGCGGCGGGGGCGGAAATTATTTAATGGCGCGTACATGGGCGACATCATTGGGCGGAAATCACGCACAGCATCCAAAAGTCTGTCCCTGTCTCCGTCTCTGTGGGGAGGCTGCGTGAAATTTTTATTTAATTTTATGCGTTCGTATCGAAGACTTTTATTGGCCCTGCGAAATTTTTGGGTTGGCAAATTATTTGTCACGCATATTTTTTAAATTCATTTGTTTGGAATGCTTTGCAGTGGTTTGAGGGGGCTGTGGTTGAGTGGGGGCGTGGCAGAACCATATTGCCAAATTGAAATTCCTCGAAGATTGAAAAAATCTAAATTGTCAGCCCATTAAACTTTTTTTATATAACTTTATTTAATGTGAAGGAAGTAATTCAATTAGATTTTTTATTTTATAGTCCCTTTCCCAATTTGAGGACAATTAAAGTGTTGTTAACCTCGTCCCCTGGCTTCTGTTAACCAAAATTTGAATTGATTTTGATAAATCAGAAGCCGGCTTTCTCCCATCCCCCCATTGAGCAATCTGCTGGGCAAACATTGGCATCCACTTGGTGCACCGGCAATCAGGCAACTCACACTCATTACAGTTAGAGGCAGTTGCAAGCTGTGACAGCAGGAGGACATCAAGTGGCGTCTCTCAATAGATGTGGCTGTGACTGTATCTGCGACTGTGGCCAGGGGCAAATCAGACAACACTGCGTATGAGCAATGCGATGTCGATGCCGAGACATTTGTGTAATTGTGACAATGTCAATGCTGGCGACGTACCACTTGAAAATTAGTTGCAAATTACCTACTTAAGTTTGTTTGCCGTCGGAGGACATGTGCACAATTGTTGGCCTCTGCCCTGCCCTAGAGTTAGTTGCGTGGCTGCCACGCCCCCTTACAGAAGGGGCAGGGCATGGTTTTGGGGGACAAAAGTTGTCTAATGCAGAGGCACTTATGCAAGCAACCTGGACGGACACTTGGCCAGCAACCTGTTATCACACACAATCAACAAGTGCAATTAGCAGCCCTGGGTCGGCACAATGATGCGTGTGACAGAGCAAACAAATTGCCAAGCGGCAAACAAATAGTTTGTTTATTTCACAAACGACCGAACAAACACAATTGCCCATGCAACTGCAACTGAAACCGAACTGAAACCGAACTGAAACTGAACTGAAAGTGCAACGGCAGCGAATGGATGGAATTGTGTGCGATAGCGTCGCCTTTGTGCGGCGCCTTCAATAAAGTTATGACAAGGTCCTGGTCCTGGTTGGGCAAGAGTCCCAGCTTTGTCCTGGCCAGGTATCTTGCGGTCTTGGTTGCGCAAGACGTCTCCGTCTGCTGGAGACAGGGCCATAGCAAATGGCATGGCAATTACCGGCCAAGAAATGAGCATATGTCGATTGGCCACGAGGAAACGTGACCCGAGGGGTTATGGCCACGTCTATAGATAGGACGTCTTCCTCTAATCCCCTCTTGCCAAACGCATTAGCAACTTCACACCCAGAAGCTAACAATCCCTTTCGTTCGCTTATTTAAATGCAACTCCAATTTATTGTCAACGCGCGGGCATTTCATTCATTCGGCCGCTTTGTCCTCCTCCATCCTTCCGCCCCCCTGCCTCCTCCTGCTGGCCGGGTAATCCTTGTACCCTCGAGCGGCTTCCTGGCACATTAGCCGCCGCGAATCGCGTATCTCGAAACCATCGCCAACCGTCTCGGCCTAACGACTTCCGTTTGAGCTTTGCGCACGCGCGGATTGCCTGGAGTCCTCGTTGGATTCGGGATCTGGAATCGAGCCTGGAGGCTGGACACCCGACTCCCGGCTCCCTTTTTGCGCCCACGGCTTTTAATGATAATCTCCTGAGTTATGTGTTTTTAAATATAATTTCGTTGTTGGCGTGCAGACGACGGACCCATAACTCACATAGCGCCAAGACCAAGTCACGAACTGTCAGACTCCAACTAAGATTCAGGCCGAAACCGGGACCAGCGTCCAGAGACCTGGGACCTGGGCTGAAGGTACTGGCGTCCAGCAATTCGATCCAAACGCTTACATGTGTTACACGGTTCCACTCCCACGGCAGCTCATTAATTGCCCCATAAAATAATGACTCGACTGCAGGGAGCGAAAGTTATATATTAACATACCAAGGTGGGAAATACTTGGGGGAGTTCACTGGGAAAAATTATTTATAAGAATGTATTAATCAATCAGCATTTATTTTAAATTTTATTTAGCAAGATATCTCCCAATATTTTAGTTTTGCATTTGTATTCCCTTTGTTTTGCTCATTGAACTGAACCCAAGGCTGCTCCTGCAACTCTCCTAATTTAATTAACTTGCCACTCACTTTGACCTCATTTATGTTGTTTCCCTTTAACCAGAGGACTAATCCGATTATCGCCAGCGTTTATCACCCCGAATTCTCACCGTGTATCCGCCTGGCCCTGGGGTTTGCGTGTACGTTTTGGCATTCGTAAGGGGAGCGTTTAACTTTTCCCAACTTTTGCACCGAGTGTTATACGGTTTGGCACCCAATTTATCAAACCAGAGCGTTGAAGTCGCAGCCTCTTCCCAAGATGCCAAGGTGCGTGGGAACCCGGCCAAATGAGTGATGAGCCTCACCGGTCGATCGAATCGAATCTGAATCCGAATGAACGGATCGGAGTAGTACGCAGTGCGAGGTCTTTAGCTGTGATTGGGAGCTGCCACCAGTCTAGCGCTAATAATGCGAATTAATGTCCAGAACAGGCAGCTGCTGCCTCAGAACACGGTGTAATCCCGGCCGGCTCAAGTCAGCGGGCAAAAAGGGTGCTCGCCGGGATTGGGATTGGGATGGGGATGGCGACCGGGCGACCTGGCGAACACCGTGGGATGGCAGCCACCCTCCCATTATTGCCCTCCTGCTGGGCCAGCCCGTGTTCGGCGCAATCAAATCGAGTGAAATCAAATCAAACAAAAATTAAAATCCACTTTGAGCCTATTAAAGTGTGCAAGCTCTCCCACAGGACTCGCCACGGTCCCGTCCACAGCCTCGTACTCCTCGTCATCGTCCTAGTCATCGTCCTCAGCCCCCGTCACTGTCAGTCGCCTTCGCCTGGCAGCGCGTCGTTCCTTTTAATTGACATGCAAGTCAACGTCCAGCCGTCGGCGACATGTCAATCAAAAATTGCAGCCAACCATCCATCCAGTCAGCCAGCCGCTGGCATTCCGTTCCCAACCCAAACCCAACCCAACCCCTAGCATTTCACCCCCCTGGAACCTGGTCCAGCCTCATTATGGACTGCGGTTTGTTGACAACACATTCGCACACATTTCCGCCTCTGCAGCTGCTGGTCTAGCCCACTTTTTATTGCTAAATCTTCCTTTTTTTTGGACGATATTAGCCGATCGTTTGGCCCACCTTTTTTTTTTTGCACCATTAATTGGTTTACTCGGTGAAAACTGGACAGAAAACTAATTTGCCCAAAGTGGATTGCAGTTAATAGACCAATGAGGCGAGGTAATCCCTGAGTGGTATCAAGTAATTCAATTAAATAGAGTATAGAACAAATTAAATTAAGTCATCTAAAACGATTTCAATTAATGGGAAACATTCTCAAAAACAGGCTTTCATCTAGTCGGTTAATGTATTCATACTGCTACGATTTTTTATACATTTAAAATGTATTTTTATCTTGATGTTTAATTTGTACTTTCAAGAATTTGTGTCTTTGGCTTTGTTTTAACAAATTTATAATATGTTTTAAGCCATTTGGCAAGCTCAACGACACCTGACTCATTTGCCCGATTTGTCCGAAATAGTAGCCAACTCCTCTCGAAACCAGAAACGGGTCCATAAATCTTTGCACCATCGCATAGATCAAGCAACTCATGGCCAGAAATCATTGTCAGGGGGCAATCCATCGGGTCTTTAATTAATGCCACGGATGGGACAACCGAACAACCGCATTGAGCTGGGCTTAGGTTGAAACTTAGTTCAAGTTCCATTGGAAGATGGAAAGAAAGTTCGAAATATTTGGGATGCTAAATAGGAGTCAGCGAAGGGAAATGATAAATTTGGCGTTTAAAATGCTATAAAATGACAACGAAATCGGAGGGGGGAGGGGACTCAATGCAGGTCCGCGAACGGTACGATCTGGGGTATCCGATGCCCCGTCGGGTTTTCTCATAAACAAATCAACCGAGGCTCTCGAGGGGCTCCATTGTCTTTTTGGGTCGGACGACGGATTCGACGGCTCGATCGGATCCATCTGGTCCAACGGTATTTTGGCGCACGCTAAATTATAAGTCTTAATTTGTTATGCTTTTTGTCAGGTCTCGTTTGGTATTTAAAATATTTTCTTGTCATCGCAACGCTCGGATTTTGTTTTTAATTTTTGTTGTATTTTGTTGTATTTTGTTGTATTCTGTTTTTTGGTTTCCTCTGTAGCTTCTTTGTTTTTGGTAGATTTGTATTCTGGTTTCCCATTGTTGATAGGCCTAGATGTGTGAAAACAGTTAGTTTGATTTGTGGATTTGTTTACCACACTTCGGATTGGGAGCTGATGAGTCTTGGTTTGTGTTTGAACTCCAAATTTATGTACGACCAAAGGGCTTAACCCCGTTGATATCAAAGTGGGGAAGGGTTCGGTTCTCATTGTCCAAAGGGGGGGATTAGTTTATGACGACAATGAAATATGTGTTGCATGTCTCAGTGTCCCGAGTCGACCAGGTTGACATGACATCATTTTGTTTGTGCCAAATTCCTATGTTCATCCTGACTTCCGTTGTGAATTCAGGTCACACTTCGGTGGAGCTGCCCGTCTATGTACGTATTTAAATTAAATTATATTCCTCTTTAATTAAGCTCGCTCGCACCGCAGCCCACCACCGGCCAAATTCTATTAAATTATATACTTCAACTGTCTCTACATATATGTATTTTATATGCGATGTGCCGCATATGTGGAATATATATATATATTCCGGCCACATACCGTACACATTCATTTAATCCACGACTTGGCCTGGCTTTTGAGTTGCGCCGGCCCAGCAAACATAAGCAAATTAATTAAAGTTGCCACTTCAGTTGAATTTTCCAGGTGAGTGATGCGGAACAAATAATCAATCAATCAATTCACACACACGCATTTCCACTCGCATTCGCACTCGCATCCAAAAGCTGCACACCCTATCTAGACGGGGCAGACGACGAATGCTTTCATTGGTCACTGCGACAGTCCAACAGTCCAACAGTCCAACGGTCCATCCATCCAGCAGTCCGTCATTCCGTCAGTCAGTCAGTCTGTCATTCAGTCAGTCAGTCAGCCATGCATTGGGGCCTGTCATTGCTGTTCAAATGACGTCGCTTTGGGTTTTGCCTTTGCCGGACATCGGACATGGCGAAATGTTCAAAATAAGTATGCACTATGTGTGTGTGTGTATGGGTGTGTGAGTGTGCGAATGCGTATGTAAATGTGCCCCTCTAGTCACCCCCAACCACGCCCCCTTAATGCAACATAAGCTACAACCCAATTGCCATTGAACAGTGCCACAAAAGTCCTTTGGATAAATGTTGTATATATTCTGCAATTTCTACTACAGAAAAGAAGAATACTGCTCAAAATTAATGCTAAATGTAAAAAATTATTTAATAATAATTAATTTTAAAATATAAATTTGAAAATTGGAATACTAACTTTCAGTCGATTTTTATAGCATTATTAGTATAAAATATAGAAGGGAATCCTAAATTAAATAAAGTACTTTCATTTATAGAACATATATAATTTATATTACTTCTGATGTTAATAAATAATTTGTTTCAATCAATTCAAT
>JAJJHY010003979.1:6505983-6522968 GCA_021224005.1 Drosophila setifemur
GGTTTTTATATAATTTGCAAATATTTGGAGGAAATTTAAATATCTTTTCAAAAATGTTAAAAAATTTATATACACCTTATTCATATCCATAGAGATTCTACCAAATCTTGTCACTCATTATTTTAATTTCTTCAAAACCTATAAAAATCCCTTTCTAATCACTTTCGCACCACTGTGCATGGGTCGCCATGATTGCAGTGCTGCAGTCGGCAGTCGACGTCGTCGCCGCATTTATCAGCAGATTTTGCTCCCATGCATGTGTCTGGGTCTGGCTCTGGCTCTGGCTCCGGCTCCGGCTCTGGGGAGTCTGAGGTCCGAGGATTGGAGTCTGGCCAGGTCGTAGTCACCATTTTGGGTTCCCCTTTTGGACGACCATGTGCCCCACCCGCTTTCCGTTGACCGTTCCGTGTGTGCGTTTGAACTTTTCCAATTTGCAAGCGAAAAATTGAAAATGCGACGACGACGACGACGAATGTGATGAGCGGAGATGGATGTGGAGCTGCAGGGCTGAGGGGATGGAGGGGGCTTAGAGGGGGTGGCAGCATCAAGTAAATAAATCCATACCGTATATGGGGAGTGTGTTGCATATATAAAAACAATCTGTAGCTGCTTTGTGGCTCAACAAACTGGCGGACATTCGAAATGAAAGCCAGTGCAAAATGTTGTTAAGCGTTTGTGTCTGGGTGCGGTTGATTAAAAATATATATATATACTCAAACATAGCCTTATGTATTTATATGCACAAAAAACAACATACGACTACAAATAAAAATTGTGGAAAAAATTGGTTAGCAAAATCGATTTGAGTGGCAAAGAGTCACGGAGAGAGGGATAAAAAATTGTAATTAAAATTGAATTTCATTTTGTGGGTGCGCTTCCACCTGGCCTGGTGAATGGAGCTACTGCCGACAACGCCCCCAAAAAACAACAACAACTAAAGTTGGCTGACTGGCTGGCTGAAAAACAGAAAAAAAAAGAATTTAAAAATATTTTTTGAAGACCCGGGAGTTGTCATGGCGCCAACATCACGAAGAGGGTGCAATTTATTTAATTAGATGCATAAAAACTCATTAAGATAAGAGCTGCTGCTGCTGGTGGTGGTGCTGCAGTTGCTGGCTGCTGTTGAGCCACCCAATCCGCACCACCCACTCGTCCCCATCTTGTTGTTCAAGTGCGCGAATCAACAAATGCGCCAAAGTGCAGGACTCAGGACTCGGCATCCTGGGCGGGAGTGAGAAATTGTTGTGCTGCTCACTTGCCAGCCAGTTGAAAAGTAGTGCCTCCCCGGGAGTGGAGGAGTGGGGACTGGGGAGTGGGGACTCCTCCAGGTGGGGATTTGCAGCGGATTCAGCCAGTCCGCACCTCAGCCTCGCGCCCTGAGTAATTAACTTGAGCAACGATGCTGCGATGACGACAATAAAACGTCGACTTAATTAAGTGACACAAGTGCTGGCGTTGTTGCTCCTGTTGGCTCCTTCCTTTTTTCCCTAGCCTTAGCTACTTTAGAGCTCCTTAATAAGAATATTAAATTTTTAATTCACACATAATTCAATTCGAAGGTTTCTGCAACAGATATTCATAGGATATAGTCAAATAAAGAGTACAGTACAAAGAACCAATAAAAAAAACATAAATCTTTGGATATGGCTTTCAGGAATTTCAGGAAGAAAACTACAATAAAATTTATATTCTCTTTCATTTTCGATTTTTAAATTATTTGTAAAAACAAATGAATTAAGAAAATCACAGTTCCATAGAGAATACGTTTACCAATTGTTAGAGTATCACTAGAGCTTTAATAAACTTAATTAAAAGAAAAGATTGCGTTGAATCATATTTTGTAATTCAATGGAACATATATAATTCAAATATTTTAATCAAATTTTAACAAAATTAAAATTAAAGTGTATTAAATAAACAATTTATTTCCCTGAAAATACGAATATCTGATCCCACCGTCAAGTGCTATCAGATATAGTTAGTTATTTATGACAAATTCTTGCAGTGAAAGATGATAGCAGAGACCTTCCCACTTGCAAGGCATATCGTGTTATTTCCATGTTATCTGCATGTAGCTCCGGAATCCCTGGGCCAACCCGCATGGTTTACGTAGTTACAAGGCTACTACTCAGTTCCATCCGCGATCTGTAGTAAAATAACACTCACCGAAACTGAGCAACCGAGCTGGCGGAGTATCAATGACAAATCAGGGCGTGACAAATCGCCTAATTGCGAGGCAAACCGCAGTCGTAACAGAAACGGCCTTGCCCGCCCTTCCCCTCCCCCCCATACCCAGTCCCACTACCATACCCAGATCCAGACCCACTCCCAGACCCTTCCCCAGACCCTTCCCTCGGCGATAAAAATGCAAAATTATAATTAGACAGCGATTAGCCAATGGCCGCCCCATGGTCCTCAGATTGCGCATTTTATGCAGGCCCTTAAGAACGCTGTGATTGAATTACACTAAGCGAAAATGCGGGTGAGGGCGGCAACCGGCGGAATACCGGGAAAAGGTCTCCGGCCACAGGGAGGAAGTATTAGGGAGATAAAGTTGAACTTTAGTCGGGCCGCAAATCCATGTGGCAGGGAGGAGGCCCGAGAGAGGTCGCCCGGGATTAGACTGCGACTAGAATTTTATTGGTGATTATGATAATGTGCATTGTGATCTTCGGGGACGTATTGTTCTCGGCCTCAGTTTGTTTAGCCCTTTATTGCCCAAAAACGGAATGCGGATCCTGGCCAAAGCTGAATCTGTAGTCGGAGCCAGAGCCGAAGCATCCGCTTGCGGATTTGCGAGGCGTGGATTTTAGAGGTTCATTATCCGGGCTCAGGTATGCAAGGCGACCTGCCAGTTGCGCTGGGTTTTTCCCATTTCCCGGTGCAGGTGCGCATTGCTCGGGCTTAACTCGGAGGAGGTCTTCCGTCGCAAGTCGCCAGGCAGTCTGACAATTTGCATAGACCTGCAGCTACCTGTGCCTCTTACCTGGGCTCGTAAATCGTAAATCATCGGACGGAGCTATCGATCAAATCGCTGGTCTATAAATTCTTACGCATGCCACACATCCATCAAATGTTCGCCTTGTTTCTCCCTCGGCTCCCAGTTGAAAAACTGTTACCCGTTCGGGGACCGGGGCTAATTGGATTTTTGTCAACTAATCCGATTTGTTTATGTACTCGCATCTCGGAAATGTATAGCCACCCAACAGAAAAATACAGAAATACAAATAAAAAACCCTAGAAAAATGTTTAAGGCAGGCCCGTCCCCGAATTGGTTACAGTTTTAGGCTTATGAATCAACTCAACTCGATTTCGTTGCATGTTGCTCACTCGGTTAACCTACATTCCAGAAATGTGTCAACCAGGCCAAATCGAAAACACAAACCACTCAAAATTTACTAGTTACTTCCGAGGGACTGGGAGACCGGGAGACAGACGTCGGAGGCGGTCGAAGTAATGACATTTGTTTGCCAACTTTTCGCCATTGTTCAAGTTTAATTAGTTGTTCAACTCCATCTATCTAACCATCTATCTATCTTTGTATCTATGCGGCCGTCCCCCTCTGGCCGGTGGAGTATCTAGCGTGCTCCTTTTCACTCTCGCCGGGCTTTTGTTCCATAATTGAAGGGTTGAAGGCGGACCCCAGCAGAAAGAGAGAGTAAATCCAGAGATGGGGTCGCATGTATCTTTTGAGGGCCAACAAAAAAGTATCTCAAATATTCTGTGGCCAATATGGAGGATGATGTATTTGATTACCTCAAGTTCAAGCCGGAATTCATAGTTAAATAGTTAATTGTTGTAATTAATAAGGTTTATCTTCGATCGAATTTCAAGTTCAGCAAAAAAAACTATTATAGCCAATTAATGAACTAAATCAAAACGGCCAAAACAAAGGCAAACCAAAAACTCTCACGATCGACATTTGATGACTCAGCTGCAGCTCCAAAAAAAATTAAAAAAAAAAAAAAACTAAGCCACTAGACAACAGATCGAAGCCAGAAAACCACCAAAAATAACCAAATAAACACAAACAAAGCAAAATCTTGTTAAACGTGTGATTAGCTCCTAATTTTAATGGCCAACGTTCCACGATAAAAATGTTGTCATCGGGATTTCGTTTAATTTCCTCGCTGATTGCAACAAATGACAGAGCCACAAAAAAAAAAATTAGTTAGTTAGAGAAATAAAATGAAAATAAACCGAACAGAGCTTCTAAGCTAATTAAAGTAAACAAATGCAGCTATGAGGTGAGAGAACAAAGTAAATAAATTTATAAATAAATCCAAATCCAGCCGCAACTCTTTTTTTTTGCCCCTTTTTCCCCGACAATTTGCATGTGAAACAAAGTCGCAGTTGAGGTAGATTTGTATCTGGTGCAGCTTAGCTCAAATGACACCCATATAGCATTAATAAATTTTTCGTGTTTTGCATTTGTGTGTTTCACACAGAAATTGAGAAAAAAATTATGCATGTATCTCGAACATGCCACTCGACAATCTCGCATTTCAACACAGCCGAACGGGCCTCAAAATCAAAGATAAGCTGTGGGCCACAAAAACAACAAAAAATATCTGTGAATATTATGAAAATTGCGACAAATGCAAATCGAGTCTCGTTTTTCTACGTATATATACAAACTATTTCGAGCATAGAAATACTATAAATGGGAGTTTTTACAGGAAAAAAAAAATAAAAGAAGAGGTTGAACTCGGGGAAGGGTTAAGCAGGCAGAGCGAAAAATAATTTAGATGTAAAATGTGATAATTAAAAATCGTTGGCCCTAATTGATTGCAGAGCTGGAACACAAAAAAAAAATGGGAAAAGGTGGTGAAAAAATGAAAATATTTTAATTGAAATTCCGCCAGAGCTTTCATTTTGAGCCAAAGCCATAACCAAAGCATTTACCCAAATTATAATAATCAGAGAAACAGCAGCTTTCAAATTACACAAAAAAAAACTTAGTATAAACAGTGTATAATGTTTGCACATAATAAATAAATTGTTTTGTAGCCGATGAGATTGTTTTTTTTTTATACTCGAAGCCAGCTCGAATTTGCAATTTTCATTAATAATACATATCATAATTTTTTATGGGCCTTATGATAAAGTTGGCATAGCGCGTGGGCCAGATGTGATGGCCTGGCCAGGCATAAATTAGCCATATTAAGTGGATATTATGGGGCTTCGTAGGCCCATTCACCCGGGGGTCGAGTGATTGGACAATCTGGGCTATCTGCGGCTATACAAAATATATATGGAATATACTATCAAATCTCCCTATAATAATAATAATAATTGTGCTCTGCAACCTTGTCGGAGCGATGCATGATCGCCGGAATTAGGGTGGACGGTGTCGGTGCTACAAAGCACTTAAATAAATATTGAAATGTCCGGGCGTAGTTGGAGATCAGAAAAGTATATTTGACATGCAGATGCGATGCATAACACTTTTATATGGGGATTTTGTATCTCGTTTTGTTCTAATTTGTCAGGGTTTGCTTAATGGCTTCCTCTAACGTTTTTTATTTATGTTGACAATGCGTGAATTTCGATTGAGTTTTATTAACTACTTTGTCTTTGAGGTATGTCACAAGGAGAACCATAAACCATAAAAGCGAAACTGGATTGTGAAGCAGATCTGGCAGATCGATTTGCCGGACTTATGAATTTCCCCCATTTTTTTGCCGACGGCATTCTCCCCTTAAAAAACGAAATAATAAGTAAAAATTGGTTAAATTTTTGTAAAGAATTTTCTTTTTATTTGTTTTTTGTGGATTTTTTTGTATGGTTTTCTGTTTGTTTTTATTATTCCCAGGTGCTTGGCAATGTTTTTTGTTGTTGGATTTGTTTGTTTGGTTTGCCTGGCTCCATGTTTCACATTCACGTTTTGCACGTATCTTGTATCTTGGTTTTGCTTTTTCTAAATTTGCTTTAGGTTTGCTAACATTTTTTGTTGTTGTTGTGTCGTTTGTATTATGCAGTAGATTCTCCTCTTGTCTTCCCATTTCGATTTATGTTATAATAATAATAATTTTATTACAATTAATTATGTTTTGTCTTGTCTCGTATTTGTAAGCATAATTAATAATTAAATTGTTTATATAATAGATAATAATTATAATTACTTAATGCATAAGAGAATTTATAAAATAGAATGTTTTTGACATTTTTCTTTGTTTTGTTTATGTTTTTGTGTTGTTTGTTTTTTTTTTTCATCTGAAATATTTTCAAGTGGCTTTTTGTTTTTGTTACTCAATTGTTTACTCCTACTAAACTTGCGTCTGCTCCTCCTGCCTCCTGCACTCCTCATGCTCGAGAATGTCCTTTTCTTTGTACAGCAAAAGTCGATCGAAATGAAATGCTTGAGAAGTCTCGCTAAACTAAACGATTTGTTTTGTTGTCTTAGTAATTCGCAACAATTTATTTGTATCACACAATTGTCGTGGCTAGAAAGCGGAAACCAAATCGAATCGAATCGAAACGGAACGGAACGGTACGGTACGGAACAGAATGGAATGCGGTGAATTGTCATCTTCCTATTGTGGTACAACAGTGCGTATGCTTCATCTAATTACTAATCATTAACTCTAGGCATTTATTCATATGCTACTCTCGCCGACTCTCCGACTTCTTCGAATTAATTCCCCTTAAGAACTAAAGCTAAAATTGTATCTGCCTGTCTGTGTGTGTGTGTGTGTGTGCGCTTGTGTGTGTGTGTGAGAGAGTGTGTGTGCGTATCCTAGGGCTTTAGTTAATATTTTCAATAATTTACAATGTGGATATATCCAACAGGCCAGCGCTGGCAACCACAGCCGCCTCGTGGCCAGGATGATAGTGATGGTAGAGCTGCTGCTGATGCTGCTGCTGGAAGTGCTGCTGCTGCTGCTGCTGATGGTAGTGGAGCTGCTGCTGGTGATGCTGCTGCTGCTGCTCCTCGAGATGCTGCTGCTGCATGTCCAGCATGCTGGCCGCGGCCGCAGCCGCAGCGGAGGATGAGGAGCCGGACACAGAGCCCGGCAACGAGCCCGAACCCGATCCGGAGACCGATCCCGGACCGGCAGCTGGGGCGGTGGCGGAGGCAGCGGAGGCGGAGGAGGTGGAGGAGGAGGTCAGCTGGAAGGCGGCTGCCAAGGCGGGTGAATGCGCGGCGGTGTGGCCACTGGAATGCGCCGAGGAGCGGCCTCCGGAGGAGCCCGAGCCCGATGCCGTCGGACTGGGCCGTCCGTTCATCAACTGTTGCTGCTGCTGTTGCTGCTGCTGCAGTTGCAGCTGCGCTGCCGTCGGCATATACGGGAGCGGCGGCGGCGACACGCTCGAATTGGAGGCTGCTCCATAGGCGCTGGCCATTTCTCACATGTGTGCCAGGGGCGCCATCGTCCTCAGCGACTGCTGGTGCTGCAGGTGGTGTTGCTGGTGCTGCTGATGTTGCTGCTGCTGTTGCTGCTGCTGCTGCATCGTCTGGTGTTGCTGCGGGATCTGCTGGTGTTGCTGTTGCTGCTGCTGCTGCTGCTGCTGGTGTTGCTGCATCGCCTGGTGCTGCTGCTGCAGATCGGGCGAGTCGGTCTGATAATGCAGCAGGTGGCGCTGCTCGTCGGGCAGATGGTACATGTTCATCAGGTGATTCAGCTCCCCCCCGCCGGCTGCGGCGGCCGCTGCTGCTGCTGCTGCCGCCGCTGCAGCGGAGCTGGCCGACACGTATTCCCGCTTCATGATGTGGTTGTTGTTGTTGTTATTGTTGTTGTTCAGCGCTATGGCACTGGGGCTGGGCGAGACGGGTTCGGACTTGATGCTCGAGTCGCTGGGACTGTGGCTCTGGCAGGACACCTGCCCCCCGCCCCCTCCGCCACCGTAGGGTGTGGGGCTGGCGGGCTGCTGTTGCAGGCTGCCGGCTCCATAGGGCGAGGGCGATCCCGGCTGCTGTAGGCTTCCGCCGTAGGGCGAGGTCTGCCCTCCGGACACCGTTCCGTACATCGCATACCCGTTGTTGTACATGTGCCCCATGTCGTACCGCTGCGCCGCCGCATAGTGCTGGCCCATGTAGGAGGTCTGGTAGGCTGCCGCCCCGGCCGGATCCGCGTGCATCATGTAGCCGTTGGGCATGTATCCGTTGGGGGCATTCATCTGGTACATGTCCTGGCGCGCCTGCTGGGCGGCCGCTGCTGCTGCCGCCGCCGCTGCAGCTGCTCCGCCACCGCTTCCGTTCAGAGATTGATTCTGCGACTGACCCTGACCCCGGGTGGGCGTTACCGGCTCCCCGGATGCACCACCGCCCACCGTCTGTCCCGGCATCAGGCCACCCATCGGATACTTCTCCTTGGTCTTGGTCAGGGTTTTGGTCTTGCGACGCGGCCGGTACTTGTAGTCCGGATGCTCCTTCATGTGCACCGCCCGCAGTCGCTTGGCCTCGTCGATGAAGGGACGCTTCTCCGCCTCCGACAGGTCCTTCCACTGGGCGCCCAGCCGCTTGGAGATCTCCGAGTTGTGCATCTTGGGATTGTCCGAGGCCATCTTCCGCCGCTGGCCCCGCGACCAGACCATGAAGGCGTTCATCGGACGCTTCACCCGATCGGCGTTCTGCTGGTTCTTGTTCGCCGTGGCGCTGTTGTTGTTGTTGTTGGCCCCGCCGCCGGTCAGGCTGCTCAGGGCAGATCCGGCGGCCAGGTGCGTGGGATGCTGCTGCCCGTGCTGCTGCTGCTGCTGCTGGGAGTGCTGCTGCTGCTGGTGGCTCACTGGCGAGGTCATGTGGTGGCTGCCGATGCTGCTCTGGGTGGGGCTCAGCTCGCTGGAGCTGTGGAGCGGCGAGCTCTGCTGCTGGTTCTGCTGCTGCTGCTGACCCACCTGGCCGGCGGCCAAGGTGTTGGCCATCGAGGACTGGAGCGAGCTGAGCGGATTGGGGCTCTGGCTGGCCGCGATGTGGGCGCTCATGTGGTGGTGGTGGTGGTGATTGTGGTGGCTCAGCTGCGAGTGGGTGAGGTGCGACTGGCCCAGGTTCATCAGCGGCGCCAGCGCCGAGTACGGCGAGGAGGCGTGGCCGTGGAGGGCGGCACTGGTGTGGTGCGGCGGCATTGTGGCATGCAGCAAGCTGCCCTTCATGTCCGATTCCATGGTCAGCATGTTAGTTGGAGGATTGCTTTTGCTGGGGAATCGCTGCTGGAGTCGGTGCTGTTCTTGGTCTTGGTCTTGGTCTTGCTGTGGGCAGCTGGCTATCCGCGATTCCGATTCCGATCGCAGATACTCTTCGAATCCGGCGGATACTTTGTAAGCTAACTTGTTTATCAGTTGTTTGACGTGTTTTTGAACATTTTCTTGGAAACCATGTTGCACTTGCGATTTTTTTTGTTGGCAATAGTTCGCTTAAAACTGCATAACAAATTTGGGTTGTAATTTAATTTATCAAAAAATTTCCGAATCTTTGGGATTCTTTCAGTTTGAATTGCGTTTTTCCGTTCGCGTTATTTCCACAGTCACAAATTTCAACTTGGCTTCTATTTGACTTCTTTTGGGCCGCTTTTTTTTTTTGTTTAGTTAGCAAACAGGGCGCGATAAAAAACACTTGAAATTTGTTGTTAAAACCCGACGCGAGTGTATCTCAAAGGTGCTTGTGTGTGTTTTTATTATATTTCGTATTATTATTTGCATTTGTATTTAACATATATATGTTTTGCATTTATTTTTGTGTTTTTTTTGTCGGCTGGGCAAATCAGCGCGCTGACAAAATACCTCCACACTAAGCGGAATTGAGCACCTTTCTGTTCCTCCGTCGACGGCGAAACCTGTTCGAGAGGTGCGTTCCACGCTGCTTTTTCCCTACTATTTCTACTCTGGGCGCTGCTCTGCTCTGCTCTGCTCTGTATCTTGTAGCTTGTATCTTGTATCTTGGCTGATGACGGGGCACGAACTGGCGACGAGCGAGCCGAGGCGAACCGAACTGCTGGCAAGTAGCTACTGGCACTGGCACTGGCACTGGCAAACGGCGACCTACGAGATACGAGATACAACTACGAGTTGCGTGTTGCTTTTGCGTGCGCGTGTGCTGACGGCGGCGAATGCGAGAGTCGAATGAGAGACGGGCCGTCGCTTCCAGCTCGACCAGGCGGCCGCCAGACAGGGTGGCTGCGGAACGGGTTTGTATCCGTGAGGCCGTGTATCTGCGTCCGCGGCTGTATCTGTGTGTGGCTGTGTGTTGGGTTTTCTGAGTGTGCGTCGGCATTCGCAAACCAGTTTGCCCCGGCCAGAGCGAGACAACTATAGTGGCGTAGTGAGACTCGCTCGGCTAATAAATCAAATGAACGCACTGGCAACCCTGCGAGTGTGTGTGTCGGTGTGCGGTGAATGCTTGCTGGTGTTGGTGAGCGCTGGCTGGGCCGGATTTTGCGCAGCCCAATGAGCCAATGGGAGGACAGTAAAAGCAGTACTGCCATATACTCACCTCTCTCTCCGGCTCTTTATCGATCCGCGTTGCGCCTGTCGCTGCCATAAAAATGTCGTCGGAGTGCGCTGAGGGTTTTATGGCAAGCGACGTTGCCGCACTTCCCCCGGTTGCCGAAACTCTGGAGGAATTTGCTGCCCGAACCGAGCCGCATAAATTTCGAGCTTTAAATATGGCCGACCCGAGGGGGGAGGGGGGAGTGGGCAGAATATCTCTCGGATTCGGGTTCCGGGGGATTCGGGGGATTCGGGGGACCGGAGACCCAGGGGCCGTAGTGTTTGCGGCGTTCTCGCCGTTAGATCGCGTCTCACGCGCATAGTTTTTGCTTGTTTTCCTCCTTTTTGAGGCTGCTGCTGGCTTTTACAGTTCGCCAAAAAAAAAAAACACTATACTATACTATATATATTTAGATATACATACGCTTGTATATATATATATATGTGCATATTCGTGTCATTCGCTGGGCGTCTTGTGCGGCGCGCTTCTTATTAACCTAATGGGTTTGCCAAGGTAGCTGGCGAATAATTGTGCTGGCGGATGAAAAAAAATTTATTAGGCAAGTGCACTGCAGTTGGCAAAACTGCAAATGTATCTGTATCTGTAGCTGTATCTGTAGCTGTATGCACGTTGTACCTCGGGCCAGTGTACGAAACTTTGATGCGGTTTGGCATCCGCTCACGTATCTATCACATGAGCGGTCTGGCATTCGCACATTGTCTTAGGCCCCCAACCTGGCCCCATCCCCATCCCCTCCAGAATCCCCTACCCACTCCCCCTCCCCGTTGCCCATCTCACTCCCCATTTAATTTACCTGCCTCCCGATTAATGCATCTCCGGCTCTGGTATTTTCTTTTTGGGTTGCCCATGAGTAACTCTCGGGAATCTTTTTGTTCGGCTTTCATTAGCGCAAAGTGATTGGATTCCAGTTCTCAGCTGGTTAACACAACTCACAGCCATGAAATGCAAGTGCGATGTAAATTGCTAAAAGCCCGGCTACCAAGATTAGTGCAGACTCATGATCCATTGGTAACACTATTTGCTGCAATGTATTTATATATAGAATTTAATTTTATTGTTATTCTAAAATGTGTGAATGTTGTTTAATATTATTTGTTGTATTTCATATTGATTTAATAATAAATCCTCTTTTTTAAAAATATGAATAATTGAAAATTGAACTGAATTAATCACATTTAAAGCAAATAAATATGGATTAATTCCATAGATATAGATTTATTGTTAAAATTGTAAAAAAGGCTTTCCACAAACAACATATGAGAGGTACTTATATTTTTTGTTGCCAGATACTTTTATATCTTTTTTGGATATATTTTGACTTTTAAAACATAAAGATTTGATCTAGTTTTCTTTTGTATTTTCCATGCAAAATAATGTTGTTCAAGTAACTCAATTTCCATCGACACTTCCTTTAAATTTCCGCAAGTCATCGAACACTTGCTGCGAGCCACTAACCCATTAAAAATGTATAATGAAAACAAAGTCGGTTTTTGTGGGCTCGTCTGCCTAATGAATTTATGGCCAATTGCAAATCATTTGACAATGAAGCGAACCACAACACAATAAAGGCAAGACGTGAATTCGAACAATGCAAAAACCTGCCCCAGTAACTGACCTACAACAAAAGCGGCAATACCAATATCAGCAAATAAAAACGCAAATCTTAACCGCAAAAAAAAAATTGGCCAAGAAAGGGAAAAGTCGATGCTGATGTTTGATTCTGGGGCTATTGTGTAATGCCAAATTCAAATAAAGAATAAAACAAATACAATTCCTGTTTCATTATCAATGTACTTGCTCTGGCTGTTGTTGTTGTTTAAGAGTAAATTATTTTTTAGGGCATTGATTCTTTCTTTTAAGCAGAGAAGACTGTTGCTCTTCAGAAAGCATTCAGCAGGCATTCATTTGAAAATGGGAAAAATAAACCGAAAACCGAATCGGACCAGGCCAGGCCAGACCCAACCAGACCAGACCAAGCCCAGACCCCGGCCCAGACTCGGATTCAGAATGAGAATCAGAGACGAGTAGACACTCAGACGGCTTTGTTGCCGCTATATATACCATATTTCTGTTTTATGTTTGACTTTTGAGCGTGCTGGGCGCGTGTGAATGGAAAGGAAGCTCACTCACAAACACTCGCCGAGCCGTACAAAAAACAAAGTCAAGGTCATTGTAAAGAGTTTTAATTGTTCACACACACAAAAAAAAAGTACAAAAAAAAGAAATGAAATAAAAATATACTCACACACACACACACACACATACACTCACAATAGCTGAACCGAGGAGCACATACAATGGGCGGGAGGGCATTACACAAACAAACAAACAAATAAACAAACATTCGTACATAATAAAAGAAATAAAAACGCAACAACAACAACTACGGGCGGACAATGGCAAAATGGCAACAAGAGCAGCAGCGCCAGCGCAACAATAAAAGATAGAATTGGCAGCCAACAAGTTGAGGAAATCTGAATAAACTCTGAAAACAATGCTTCCCTTCGCCGGATTTCGGCACAAATCGAATCGAAAAATAAATATTTTAAAGGACTTCAAAAGGAGAAATGCAGCTAATATATTAAAAAAAAAAAAAAATACCCAAGGGCATTCACTTTATTTAATTTACAAAATTTGATTTAAAAGATTGAAGTTGGAAAAGGGGATTCCTTGATCCACTAAGGAAAATAAATGTTTTAAATGACTTCAAAGGGAAATTGCAGCTGAAGCTAAAAGCTTATTTATTTAAAACACCAAGGGCATTACTTTTAATTAATTTATAAAGCACAACAAAAAGCTTTAAGTTGGAAAAGGTATCTAGAAATCATGAGACTTATATTAAAACTAAGGAAATAAATATTTTAAAGGACTTGTACAGCTGACGTTCAAAGCTAATTTATTTTTAAACCCAAAGGCCTTTACTTTAATTAGTTTTTTAAATTTTTAATTACTTTAAGTGGTAGACTTTACTCCCGAACTCATGAGATTCGTATTAAAAACTATGGAAAATAAGTATTTTAAATTACTTCAAAGGGGAATTGCACCTAAATTTATTTGAAGCACTAAAGGCATTACCTTTAATAGAATTAGAAATTAGAATACAAATCTTTAAGTTGGAATAGGAATCAGAATCCTGAGATTCATTTAAAAAACTATGGAGATTAATATGACAAAACTCTAAATTACAAATATGCAATGATGATACCCTAAAAGGAAAATCATAGACAAGGATTCGCTTGGCCCCACAATCGACCTCAATCGAAACTTATTGGGAAAATATCAGTGCCGATTCGGGGTTGATGATGCATTCGTTTTGTTTGTATTTTTGTTAGCCAAACTTTTGGCCACTCCTACTCTGGCCAAGTTGGCCTTGTTCTCCTCCGAAGCGGATTGAGCTTTACAGCCGCCGTGTTGGCCCTAAACTCAAATCTCAAATGTTCCCTAAATGCTTTGCTCTTGCAACTTTTGGCCGGCAACTGTTTTACGAGTTTATCCGTTTAGCAACGCCCGAAAAGGAAAGCAACGAAAAAATCGGCTGCAAACACTCACCAAAACCCTGCCTCAGCCCCTGCCCCTGCACCCAGAACAAAAACAAGTGCAAAAAATTACGTATACGACCCGTCTCGACACTTGTAGACGAACCCACACACATATACTATATCTATGTATAGTAAACCCTACAGAGAGAAAGAGAGGGCAGTACTGGGTGCGAAAGAGAGAGAGAGAGCCCATACAGACACAGACGCTATTCAGACTTATTCATTTTACACATTCATTTCCTCATTCAATTCGCAATTGTATACGAAATTTCAATTGTTTGTTGAATGTATTATATGCGTTGTGGCAGTAGCTGTGGCATGGAACTGTTGTTGCTCCTCCACTTGCTGCTACAGATGGCGATGATCATGATGAAGATGGCAGTGCCAGCTATGATGGCGATGATGGCGATGATGATGGTGCCAGGGGCGGTGCTGATGACGTTGTTCAAAATTGCATTCCATGGCGAAGTTCAGTTCCAGGCGAGTCGAGAGCGAGTGTGTGTCTGGATGTTTGTGTTTCTGTTTCTGGTTCTGGGTTCTGGGTACTGGGTTCTCGGTTCTGGGTATTTGTATTGGGCAACAGGTTGCTCTGCTGTGTCTAGCTTTTGAAATTTTGCCACAGGGAGACAAAGAACAAATGAATCTGGGATGGGTTGTGTGTGTGTATATATCCCGATTGCATGACGATGATAAGCGCGAACTTCTGCCCATTGAAATTGTGAACGTGTTGATGAGTATGGCAGTCATTCATTCATTCACTCACTCACTCATTCAGTCAGTCAGTCAGTCAGTTGCTCATTCACTCGCCTTGATTGTTGGACCCCCTATTCTATTCTGGCCGAAAGTGAAAGTCGGTCGTCCGGGTCGTTTCGGATCCGATGGGTTAGGATGGTTGGTTAGGTTGGTTGGTTGTTGGTTGTCTGTCGGCTGTCGGTTGTCGCCATCATCAGAACAATAAAATGGCATTAGTTTTTGGGCTCTGAACTTGATGCAGGCCATGGCGAACAATGAAGGAGCGGGTGCGAAGGCCTTCTATCGATTTTATGCGGTCAAACTAGAGAGCAACTCAGTACGAGAGAGAGAGACGGCAGGAGAGAGAGCGAGCGAGAGGGCGGAAGTGCCCCACATTCCGCAGGACGCAGGCCCCCAAAGAGTTGAAAAGTGAAAGATGCAAATAATGGCACAGCCTGCCATCCCTTTCACCCGGCCACAAAGGAGTCCGGCGTAGACAGACCCGCCCGGATTTTCAGCCCCGGCGAACAATGAGCCAAAGATACTATATCTTATTGTTATTCTGTATTATATTTTTGTGTCATTGAACTCATTTCGCCGCAAAGGAAAAGTGAGTAAGGCCACCGGAATACGAGGAAGAGCAGGAGCAGGCCTGGCTAAGGCAATCATAATCAATACGGGGGAAATTGCAATTGTTTTCGTCTGTTTGCATTCCACGTTTTTACTTTCCTGAATGGTTATTGAGCGGCCCAGAACAATGGGATATTAACTGTTTCACTAAGCCAAGTCAGACGAATCGCCAGACAACTTTGCTTTCAGCAGGTTTCCCTATTAGCAAATTGATTTCTCAATTGCAAGTCCCTTAAAGGCAGTCGGTTTTAATTTAGTTTAAAGCTTTAGAAAGATGTTTATTTTAATTGTTATTTGTAAAATAAAATATCTAAACCAATTCTTTGTTTGTCGTTTAAATTTGCATTAAAATATTTTATATTATTTGTGTGAAATTGTGAAGTACAAGTAAAAATATAGGGTTACCATTGAGATTGAAATTAAAGTGTAACTTTTATTAATTTAACTATTTTAAATACTCTTAATGGTTTTGCTCCTTTGTTTACCTACCTTTTTATTTAATAGTTTTCTAATGAAATTAAATTTTATTTAGATAATTGTTAAGTTTATACCCTTACTAAACATATTTCAAATTAGTACAACTTTCTATAAGTTCTTGACTCGCATCGCTCGCCACAAATGCCGTGCATCTTGTATCTGAACATTCTTCTTCAGAAGTATCTCGAGCCTCCATATCTACGTTAAATTGCTCATTTAATAAAACTAATCTGCGAGTCAACTGCTCGTCCAGTGGTCGTGCGAGATGAAATACTATATAATTCAAAAGGAAAATACGAATGTAAACTTATGAAGATGGAATATGAAAACCCAACCGACTGTCGCCATATTTCCATTTAGTCGCTCTTGGGCGGATACAACCAATTGAGTGTGGAGATGACGACGATGGATGTCGACTGCAGAAGTTCTTTGTTCATGTGCTGGGCGTAATTTATCGCATCATTATCAACATCGTGTGGGGACCGGGGGAACTGGGGACCGGGGGAACTGGGGACCTGGGACCGGCTTGTTTAAGGTTGTTTAAGGAGCATCGCTCCTATTGGCGATGCCGCTCAAATTGCAGCCATTTAATTCAATTTAAATAAATTTAAAATGCGTTGAACTAGTTGAGAGATGTTCATCTGGTCTGAAGTCCTCGCAGTACGTAAGTGTGTTTTTCTCTGATCCGGTGCCAGTTTGATTGTCGCAATTGAAATAAGTAGCAACAATATGCATAAGTAAGTAGCCACAGGCGGTTACTATAAACAAATAAATGTCATAAGGTGTATGAATCATATCGTAAGTTCCTGCCCAAAATTAGAAAAGGTAATTCTATTTTCAGTTATCAATTATATTTAATACATAATCACAGATATTGTAATTTAAATAAATACAATATTAAGAATAACATCTCTTTTTCATAATGGAAATAAGTAAAAATATGAAGAAAAAAAAATTAAGTATATGAATCATATTCATATTGGGTTCCAAAATTAGAAAAGGCAATTTAATTTTCTCTAGATAATATAATTAAACTAAAAACTATATTAAGAATGTTAGCTCCATTTGATAACCAATTTTTGGGACAAAGTTTTCTTTTGAAACGATATGCCTTGGGTTTAATAAATCAAATATACTAATATTTAAATAATATATAATAT
>JAJJHY010003979.1:6522975-6540952 GCA_021224005.1 Drosophila setifemur
TATATAACCAATTCGATTAACTTTAAAGTGAGTATTCCTTTATTTACTTTTACATTTGCATACAGATCCAGCCTCATTGATAAATACAAAAATCCAATTGTTTGTTTAGTAATCAATTATATTTATTAGATAATAATAAATAATATAATTTAAATAAAAACTAAATTATGAATTACAATTCTATTTCATTAACAATCTTTGGAATACTTTTTTTGTTTTGGAAAAATGATTTCCTTTGTGTTTAGTTGATATACTAATATAGAGTACATCATTTTGGATTAATTCATAAGAACTCTTGATTAATCGGTAAATTTTTTGTTGATAAATGTATGGTAATTATTATTATATTAAGAAATTGCCCTTCCATTAAATGGCAATATGAATTACATCTTTCTGTAAAAGAACGCAAAAACCTTTGATAATTGCTTTAATTTCATCCTATATAAAGCAATCTCAATAAAGTAAGTATTCCTTTACTATTACTATTTACTATTATATTTAAAAGTGCCAACTTCATTGATAAATACAGAAATCCAACTGTGTAGGTCCTGAAAAGACAGCTTAACCAGCCAAGTGACAAATCGCCGACTCGAACAACACACTGATAGAGTGTGCAAGAGTGTGCGAGAGTGTTAGAGTGATGGACAAAGGTCAGAGGTGAGGGAAAGGAAAGGAAAGCGCAGCAGCAGAGAGTCTTCAGTTGTTGGGCTCCGCTGCCTTGTCGAAAGCGTCAAACTTCTGGCCAGAAACCGGAGGGCAAACAACAAGGAAGGGATCATCTAGCGCTTCGCTCCGGGCGTGAATAAATGAAGTTTGCAAATTGCACCACGCCTGACCACCACCGAAAGCTACTGCAAAGGCAGTCCAAGTATCTGAGACGCATTCGCAATCCGCATTCGCAATTCGCAATCCGCATTCGCAGTCAGAGTTAGAGTCACAGTTGCAGTGATGCCGTCCGCATTACGAATGCAAAACTTTGTCCTCATTACTTGAGATGCTGGGAAGTTGGGAAGCTCGGAAGTTGGGATGCTGGGATGTTGGAAAGCCGGGTAAATGGGAAACTGGGAAACTGCCCCTGGGTTAAGGCGTTGCTCTCCGGCCCGAGTTATGGCGTTTGTCAAAGTCGTTGCGCAGGCAAAAAACTTGTCGTCGTCGTCGTCGCATTGTCCGGTCCAAGTTCTCGGCAAGCTCGCCCAGCTCAGCCAGCTCGTCCTGCTCGGCAGCTGTAGAGCATCTGAAGGACAACGAGGACGATGACGGTGACGACAACATCTGCATTGGTCCTCGTCCCCCTTCCCCTCCCCCGATCCCCGTTCCGCCCGTTCCTCCCGAGGATCCCCTTCGTTCGAGCAAAGTCCAGCAGCTGTCAGCCCGTCTAACAAGTGTCACAGCAAGTTTTGTTGTACTTCTCTGGACACCGAACTGGACATGGGACTCGACTGTGTGGACATTCCTGCAGGCTTCTGCAGGCTCCGGCAGTACTCAGTCCTCGGACACTCCTCGGCGGCTGTGCGTCCTCTGGCCGAGTGGACTTTTTGTGAAAGATTAAAATCAGCAAACAGTTGTCATCCCAGTTTGAGTTTCGCAAATATTCCAAAACGGCCCCGGGACTTTAGTGCTGATTAAATGATTTAAGGTCAGTTGGATTTTGTTTGGTTTTCCACTTACTACATTGTACTCGTACTCACTAATTCATGAGTAATACGTTGGCAAATGTTTGGTAATTGACTTAAGCCTGATCTAATTGTGTGTTAGCCAAAGCAAACATTTCCTTGAAATTAAATATGTCTTCAGGTCGGACTGTGAATATTTTATACATAGCATTTGGCACACATTGAGGTCTACGGTAGACAATGGAAACTTTAAAATTGAAGATACAATAAAGCTTGAGGAATTTAATAATTAGTTAGTTAAGGTTATTATTATCTTCAAAATTAGCTACTCCCAAAATCCAATCGATATTCCTGAGAACGCTAAGATTACATTCAAATGAGGAATTGTATCCGTAATCGATGCCGATCTGTATAAGATATATAATTAGACCACCTATACTGCTGCTATCTTCCGATCGATCTCTTCTTTATCCCCAATGAAGACATAAAATTACATAGCCTAAACATCGTTTAGGGTATCGTTCAGCTAAATGCCCATTGAAAACCATGACCGCATGAAATTAAAGACAACAAACAGAGTGATGGGAGAGCGAAATCCAGATCCAAATCCAAATCCCAAACGGGACTCAAGATCAATCGGGAATCGGGTAGAGGCCGAAAATCTTTGATCAAATTTAGCAGAAATTTTGAGGGGCCCTGCTTCTAAGTACACTGAAATAAATCGGCCAGCCTGACTGACTGACAGCTGGCAATTAGGGCACGCAAATTTCATTGCTGTTCCAAGTAAACACGAAACCCTCAACCGATCCGGGAGGGTGAGGGTAACCCTGTACCCAGTTTGCAGTACCAGTAGCTGAGCCTCTGTAATTTGAGTCGATTTTTCCGGCATGCTGTTCTGTTCGTCTGAAACCGTCTCTCCGTCGATGCTCTGGGATGGCTGCCTTGGTCGTGGTTCCATTTTAATTGCAGTCGCCGGGACTGGCGAAAAAAAAAAAAAAAAAAAAGGTTGCCCCGCTTTGCAATTAGATCCAAAAACGTAAAACGAAGCCGCAGCCGAAGGATCGCAAGATGTGGACGAGGCGATACGCCAAACGCTCCCATCTCTGGCTTTACAGCAATCTCTCTGTAATTATGGATCTCGTGAGAAGTGACCTGCCTGTACCCAGAACCTCCGATCCGATCCGAACCGATCCCAGACTCTCGCCCTCCTTTATCCAGCAAATTTAGAATTTAAATAATTTGAATGACAATGACAATGCAATAAGAAATCAGTTGGCGGAAGTTCGGTTTTAAATATTTTGTAAATTTTGTGGGCGTCCACCCAGAGAGGCCCCGAGTCTTATTTGATAATCAAATTAAATGTGGAAAAATGGCGCAGCTCATGTGGCACACATATATATACTCGTAGTATAGTAAATAGAAATATCGCAGAGTGTGCACTCGGGCATGCGAAGTTTCTTGAGGAGCTTGTCTTGGACACTCCCCTTCGGATCGGTACGGGTTTGGTCTGATGGCGGATCGGGGATCGGAGATCGGGGGAGATGAGCCGAGGCAGACGAAGGCGAAGACGCAACCCCAGCTCATTCCAGTTGGCCGGTGATGAGTTTTTAATGGCTGGCGCTGACTGCGGCCAATGTGAATTATGGTTTTCATATATGTACGTCGTCCAAACTGGTTATGATCGTCGCATGATTTGAATCGCCGAACCGGTGGGCAAACTGGAGCTAATCGCAAAATGCGTGATGTTCAAGCTTTTGTTTTTTCTTTGGGGGTATATTGGCGAAAAATAGAAATAAAGAACTTGCATATTGGGAACAATGGGCTTTGGGGGTAAAGAGTCCTTTGAGATGCAGTACTTTGAAGTGACACCAAGAATATATAATAAATTTTAAATTTAAAATTACATTTCTCCACCAAACATCTAATTCTAAGGTGTAATAAAAAGATTGTAGAAAATTGGCAGAACAAAAAATTAAGTAAATTTTATTAAAAAATGTTGGAGGCCGTAACAATTATTTTTCGAATACTTGCAACCTTTTGTAAATATTACTAATCAATGCTAACAAAAGTAAAGTCTGCAAAAGAATCCTTCCAATTTATAATGAACTTAATTTAAAATTAAATTTATCTGGTAAACATCATATATTAATATTTAATAAAATAATCGCAGGAAATTTGTTAAAAGCCCTAAAAAATATTATTAAATATTTGCAATTACAAATTAAGCCCAACAAAAGTTATGTCAGCAAAAGGATATTCTTGGATTGGTTGTAAAATTACATTTCTCTGCTAAACCTTTATTTTTTATATTTAATAAAATTATTGCAGGGAATTGGCAGATCCAAAAACTTAATAAATTTTATTAAAAAATGTCAGAGGCCTTTACAAATAAATTTAGAATCCCTGCAGACCTTTTTAAATTATACAAAAATGCTCCACTAAAGTTAAGTCAACAAAACAACAATACTTCCAATTGTTAATAAAAATTGTATTAAAATTTGAATTTAAATGCTAAATCTAACATTTTAATATTTAATAATATAATTGTAGAAATATAATTTTAATTTAGAGGCCCTAATAAATATATTTTGAGCACTTCCCGCCCTTTGAAAATATTACAAAACCAGCCCAACCAAAGTTAAGACAACCAAAGCAACAAAAGAGTTAAATAAACTTGCGGATAATTATTCCAACGATAAATATTAAAGTCAGCAACCCTTCGAAAGAAATCTTAACACTTTTACAAATTAATCGTGTGGATAATGATCGGGCCATCGGTGGAGCCCTTGCCCCAAAAGAGAGCTGTCAAAATGTGGTATGCTCTGCGTATCTGAGAGATGCGTTCATATGCTAATTCTTATTGATAAAATATCGAAATGAGCCGCCGAAAAGCCGATTCGCTTTATTCATTAAATGCTGGGGGCCTAAAACCCTGTAATTTACAACGCATACAGTTAAGGCTCCAAGGCCATATATTATAGACTTTATTTGGACTGGAAAATAGATGTGCGCAAAGAGATGCGTATAGATATCCGACGATTTCGCATAACTTATCAAAAGGTCGTGATTAAAAATGCAAAAAGTAAAAGGTTGAAGAAGAACCTCGGACGCTAATAAATATCCAATGATATGGGAGAGCCTGTCACATTAATTGTTTCCAACACGATAGAAAAATTCAAATCTCTCTCTCCCCCCATATAAATTTAAATTCATATCAATGAAGTATGAATTCATTTGGCTGCCACATGCCGACACGTATTAATAATTTCGACTATGTCTTTATTCATTGGAAAATAAGATACAAGACACAAGCGGACAGGAGAATTCTCCTAAAACACATTGAGCAGTCCAAGACAAGACAAAACCAAACGCATCAGAAAGAACTCTTAATGGCGGCTATAAATAACTCCTGAAAAATTCAAATATTTTGCTAATATCTCGAGAAATTAATTCATAATTAGGCAACTTCACGCCACCAGCACACACCACCGTCCAACTCCCTTTTGGCTCTTGGGGAGGCGAACAAAAGTGGACAGTGATTGGGCCATAAATTAAGACCCCCTTCGCATCTGGACGGTTACTGGATCTTGGCCGAGACGAGGTCTTGGACGGACTGGGGCTAAATCCGAAACTGGACTGACTAAGAGTGAGATTTGTCAAACGTAAATTAGGAGAGGGGTCATCTGCACAGTGGATAGAATAACTTGTTTTCTTTTTTTTTAGTTTTATTCTATAAATAATAACCGAGGGATTTATTAGAATATTGGGAGTCTACAGAAATAGCTTTATATTTAGCTTTAATTTCAATGGTGACTTCAATGTCAATGTTTTATTTGTTTATTATTAGCTGAAATTGTAAGTTACTTATTTATATTTCATATTATTTACCCTGATCTTTATTATTATATTAAGTAAGTACAAATAAGTTTTACAATATTAAGTTGAGTTAAGTTTTACTAATGTTTAACTTGCAAACTTATTTTATTGATGCACTGCATTAAATCAATGAAGTTTATAATTCAGTAAAATGCTTTAAATATAAACAAATGTAAATAAAAAAAAATATATTTGATTGATTTAATTGATAGATTGTTGACCATTAAATTTACACTCAAATAATATATAATTTATTTCCATAATGCAAACAAAGTGCAATTCCTAATATAATTTCTGTTTGTATGCGAATAACAAATACTCTTTCAATACCACAATTCTGCCCCACAATTCTTCCCACAATGGAGATCCAAAATTTAATGCATTTTCTTTCCGTGTACTCCGCAGATGTGCACGCACTCGAAGGGGACAAAGAACTTGCTGACCGCATACCATGTGGCATTCCCCGGGGTGGAGCTCTGGAAGATCGGGAGGGGGCTGGAGGTGTGGGTCTTGGACCGGGGAGGCTGCGGTTCCAGCTCCAGCAATCTCCTCCAGTAAGAAGTAATAAGCAAGCCGCTGTCGTCGCCATTGAAATGCTGTTACAAGTAACTGAAAATGCGAACAATGCCAGCTCGCCGGCTGGACGGCGAACAATGCCCTGGATCTGAACCCTGATCCAACTCCCTGGCCCCCCCGCCCTGTGCACGTAGATGTTATTAATATGGCTGACAATTTGCCGTTGCCCATGTCCATGTCCACGTCGGCGGCCCCACCGTCCGTGTCGCTCAATGGAACGAAATGTCTCTAAAATAAAAAAAAGCAAGAGATGCTGAAATTGTCGCACTTGGAATCCGCCATTTGCCATTTGCCATTTTATTCAATTAACTTGCAAGACAAATAATACAAATCAAATATATATGGGTATATATACTCGTATAGTATGTGCGGTCAAACCAATACCAGGAGATATATATATATATATTTCCATGCGTCTGCATCTTGTAGGAGCCATTTTCAATTTGCTGCCTTCAGCAGTTTCGGCAACCGACTGAAAGGAAATGCACCATCAGCATTTGCATTCAGGGCAGCCAAAGTCTTGAAACTTGAAATTACTTGAGCTCGTTAAAGTGGGAATGAAGATGCTGATGGTGATGGAGATGGCGGTGGAGATGCTCCGGGGACGTGGGCCAGGACGAGGGCGTAAATTACCAAAAAAAAAACACACACTCTCACATAATAAAAGAAAATAAAAAGAACAGAAATGAAATGGCCACTGGCAATTGACACCACCAATAATCCACCTCGAACAAAAGGCAAAAGTTCGACAGGCAGATGAAAATTTCGCTGAGCTCCGCATTCGTTTTGTTTGCCATTGCCAAGAAGAGGGAACTTTGTGTGTTTTGGCCACAATTTGTGTTGGAATACATTTTGCTCGCATTTTGGCCGCTATTTGTGCTTTGCATTTTGACCGGTTCTAATTGCCAGAACCGAAACGTTCCAATTTTCTGCTTGATTAAAGCCCAGTTGCTCAGCTAATTACAGGGAGGGGCCAAAACTGGCATCGACATGGAGCCGGAGCCAATGTCGGTTCGAAGAGGGATTGGTTTACTTAGCAACGATATCAGGGTCGGAACGGAACCGAAATTAATTGAAATATTCCCTTTTGAATGTTTATAAACTATCATCAAATGGGTAAACTATATTTTTGGGGAATTATAAAGAGTTATTTAAATTATACAAAATAATACCCAAAAAGTTTGAGAAAACCAACTTTTATGATTTTAAAACCAACTTTAAAGCAAAAATATTTATTTTATTAAATTCTTTCTTCTCTCCTGTTACAATAAAAATGTTCCCTTTATATATCCATTATCAGACAAACACCTGGCTGGTTCTTTAGCTCAACAATCGACCCTGCCCGCGATTACTCCAATCTACTTTGCGCACTTTCCAAGCAATTTCATCCAAAGCAGGAAAATAATGCACAGGAAAAAAAATAGGGGGGAAGTCGGGGTTGGGATTGGTAAAAAAAAAAAACGAAACGCAAAACAAAATCAATCAAAAATCTCAGACATTTGCTTTTGATTCGAAGTAATTTGAAAGCAATCTGCGACGAAACAACAAACAAACAAAACAACTCCGAAGATACTCGTGCAAGGGCCAACTTGGAACCTCGGAGCAAGGACTTGCCTACTGGATTCTGGATACTGGATTCTGGATCCTGGAACCCATCCCACCAATTGAGTAGGCGAAAGCACTTTGCCATTTGGATGGCAGTTTAACCCATGGCAGCCTCGGCGAGCGGCATCATCAAGTGGGCCACCTCATCATAAGTAAGCCAAGCACTTTGCTTTGCCTGAGCAAATGTGCAAATAAGTATCGTGGTGACTCTCAAACTGTGCCCCGCCAAGTGCAACGAACGTTGCAGGTTGCCGGTTGCTGCCGCCCGGTTGCAAGTATCTGGCAAGGGCACATGAGCATAACTAGACACATTCATCCCCGCCGCTGCCACTGCCACTCGCACTCGCACTCGCATTCTATTTTTGCACATGAGTTATTTTACTTAAGTTCCATCGTTGCACTCTCAAGGCACGGCCGCATGCACCTTGCCCCCACCCGCAGTTCTGGCTAAAATGTTACCAAACGTGGCTCGAATGTCAGCAGCAGCAGAAGGGTTCGGTAGTGTGGGGGAGGGGGTGGGGAGGGGGTGGTGCTTGCAGCTGTTGTTATTCAGTGCTCAAGTAATCAGTGCTACTGTCGCTTATTGTTTGTCCGTCGCCATCGCAGTCGCAGACGTTGGTGTCGGTGTCTGTTTCGGAGTCAGAATTGCATCCACTGTGGGTTGAATCTAATATATATATAAAATTGTATTTCAGTTATTAGTTTTCAGGGTAATATAATATAAGCGACAGAAGTTTTGAAACTTTAGAACTTAAGAACTTTACAAAATGTTTCTAATTTTTTATTCAATAAAGAGTGCTTCTAAGATTTTTATATTCGTAAAATATTGGAGTATATGAATTCAAACATTGTTCACATTAAGAAGTTTATTTTGTTCATATAAATTTGACTAATAATACGATTATTTTTACTAAAAAATTACATGGAATTGGATTTAAGCTCTTTAAGCTCTATTAAAAAAATTTTTGAAAGTACTTTTAGCATATTTTTTTAAAGATGAAAATAAGCTTTTTTAATTATTGTGCCTTTCAAATTTTGGATTACAAACTTAAAATTAAATATTCTAGAAAAAGGTAATATTCAAATATTTTCTAACACAAAGCTTCATATAAATATGTTTATACTATTATGTTAAGTGAATTTTGGTTTTAATTTCATAATAATTTTTTTTTAGGTTTAGGGTTTTGATTTTCCTTTCAGTTTTGTTAAAAAAAAAAAAGTTCGAAGCCATAAAATAATATTAAAATATTGTTTTTCTGCATTATCGAACAATTCGATTCGTACTCCTATTGTTAAACTATTTTCATCTACAAAAAGCAGAAATTTGTTGCTTACTTAGAGATACATTTCCATATTTCCTCCAGATCTCGACCCACTGTGCCTCCAATGGCGGATAGTCTGGCTCCGACTGAGGTCTGGGTTCTGGTTCGGTCTGGGACTTGGCAATGAGTGTCTCTCGCCTTGGACGCTGCCATCTTTCCATTTCATATCAGCTCCCAGCTTCCAGCTCCCCCGGTCCTGTCCTGTCCTGTGCTGGGCCGTTCTCCTATTTATGTTGCAAATATGGCGCCCCACGCCCATATAAGTATTATTTTCCCTTGTATTTTTTGTGATTTATGGCGGTCGTAAGTGGAAACTCGGTGCACTTGCCTGGTAAATTAAGTGCTTATTTGGAGTTTAAGTTGCCGCAATTAGACATTTTCTCAAGGGGCCGGCACTTGGCCAGGTACCTGAGAGGACTGGATGACAAGTCGGTGGATGATCCCTCCGCCCCACCCCCCAAAGGGTCGCATCGCGACATTCTAATTCCCCCCAGGGATCCCGCCGAGCAATTGTTTGTCTAAATTTGATGCAACATTTTTGGATTGGTGGAATAAGTCATAAGTATAATTGAGAAAACTTTGCAGACGATTGTCAAAAGTCATGAGATTGTTAATTGTATTGCACAAAGTTTTTTGTCTTAATCAAAATGGGAAGTGAAGTGGCTTTTTCCATATCTCAAAATTGGGTATATCAATAGATGCAAAATATAGCTAACTAGTTCTCCATTGGCATTCCACTTGGCTACCCATTTAAGCCATGTTAGCCTTGACCGAAATCATAAGACCGGTGGTCCTTCCTGGCCGCAAAGCCGTAAATTAAATGTATAAATTTAATTACAATCCCATATGCAGTGTCCTCCTGGGATAGCGATGGCGCGAACACTAAATCAGTGCTAATCCCGGGCCCGTGGAGGAGCATCAGGAACTGATGTTCGCATAAATCAAAGCTGGCATAAAATTTCACACCTTGCCTGGTTTTACGAGTTTACGCTTAATTTACTGCCCAGATAGAAGAGAAAGGGGGGAGGATCGAGGGAAATCAAGGGGGGAATACATAAAAAAAATTGAAATCTACTCTACTCACTGGAATGTCATAAAAACGAAATTCAATAAAAATTAAGAAACGCTGCTCTTAGATAGGGCCAACAGGAGGGCAAACGGAGTGTGAAGCATCCTTTTGTGAGGAGGGCAACCAGCTGCCTGCCTCAAAGGTGGCAGAATCCTTTGAGAGCAGCGGACAAGATTTTATTAAATTCCTTGCCAGGCCAGACAATCCGACGCCAATCGTCGTCGAAGTTCGAAGGTGATTCCATTCCAACCCCAGTCCGAGATTTTTTACACCACTCGCAGGTCGTAAAATCGCGTCGCTCCGGAGATTTATGACTGGGCAATAAATTTGCGACTCCCCGGTTAAAGCTGGGCTGGAGTGAAAGTTTCCCTCCCCCTCCGGCTAGGCTTGGCCACATTTAAATACTTGTTGGCCGGAATTCACTTATCGATCGGCAGTCGGCAGTAGGCAGTCGGAGAAGGGCAAATCATTAGGTGCCATAAATTACGCCCACCAACAAGTCGGACGGGGTCTTCCTTGAATTCTCCTCGTGTGAAAATGAATTGCAATTCTCGCTTTTCGGTTTGTGAAAAATTCCCCCGAAGTGCAAAAAATCGATAGACAATGGGCCGTCATCTCTAACCTCTCACCTCTCAACTCTCACCCAAAGATAGAGCATCTTTGGCCTGCTCTTATTATTCTCAAGTACCGACTGGCATTATTGTTGCGCTAACTGTTTTTCCTTCGGGTTGAGGACACTTGCAGCTTCCCGTTCCCAACTCCCGATCACAATGGCCGTATAATGATATAGGTAAACGCATTCATCCTTCTATTGAGCAGCAGCATCCAAGCAGCCAGCCAGCCAACAGGTATTTTTTTATTGTATTTGCTCATGCCGAATATATCCTGCGGCTGGCCATTGTCAATGGAAAATTGCATGGGACTTATTGGGAAGGCTCTCCGAGGCCCTCCTAGATTGGTGGGAAAATTTGTGCAAGACCCGTAAAATTTATATCCTGTCGAAGGAGGTGGAGGTGGAGGAATGCTAATAAAGATCGGTCACTTGAACGAAATAAAAGGTATTTGTATTTATAAATTTGGTAAAAGAATATATGAAATATTAAAGTATTAGTTTCAGCACTCCAAAAATGTATCTTTAATATTTTAATTTAAGGAAGCTTTCTAATTTTCTTTCATTTTTTTTGCTACGAGTATTTTCCAAGTTATTGCATACTCCAAAATCGTTTGTAATTCTTAGAAATCATCGCCCAAAGGCGAAAACCAGTTAAAAGTGCGGAAATGCAATGCCAAATGCGCAATAGTTGAAAGGGGGTTCGGGATTGGAAGGGCGGGGTAGGATTTGAATGGATCTCCGTCTCAATCTCATGGATGGAACACCTGAGGCAGAAAGCTTGACGATGATCGATGTGGGATGTGTTGCAATGTTGGGTTTGGAGAGGCAAACACTTGGAGGGCCCTAGCAACTAGCAACAAGATTGCGACAGGCAATCTTTGGGACATGGTTTTAGTTCGTCATTTACCAATCCCCGAACCAGTTACAACTGCGCAGTTAATTCGCCAAGAAATTCAAATTTATTCGCATGAACATGAGCTCTGGGGTAATCAACCCCCGAGGAAGGGGCCAGGAAAGCCACCTGGCTGAGGACATTGAGGACTCAACTTGCTTGCTCCGGATCACTCTGTTGCCAACTCTGGGCCGTCGTCCTCTTGTTTGCCAATTACCAGGAAGCATGAAATTTTTATACCTTTTCCCCTGTCGCCGCTGTGTGCATTTCAATTTTCTAATTTCGGATTTTCGGTGCGGGCTCAAAGTGCCCATTGAAACGCAAAAAATGGAAAGATTTAATGCTCTGCCCCCAACTTCGGCGATGGATGTGTGTGTGTGTATCTGAAAGATTTTACGGATACACCTTTCCATGCGTATTTAGTCAGCAAATTGATCCTCCTACAAGGATCGCAGGATGGCAGCATAGCAGGACCGCAGGTAGGCAGCCATCTCCCTCTGGCATGGTGCGCAGTTTAATCCTCACAAATCGCCTACAAAGCTGATTGCGCACCGGCACGGGCACACCTGGTCCTCGATTTGGTCCTGCTACGCATCCTGAGCCCTGACAGGAGGGTTGGTCCTTCCTTGGTAAGCGGTGTCGTGTTTTGTTCTCTCTCCCGACAACCGATATACCGATGCCCCTGTGTGTGTGTGCTCCTGCGATCCATCCTTGTTTCAGTGTAGCAAATACACATGGAAATGGGAAATGGGATCGCTTCCAAAATTGTGGAGCGGCAGTTTCAGAAGGCTTAGGCCGAATTAGAGCGAAAAACGGTGCCCGGGATTGAGTTCTGAGTTCGGAGTTCTGAGGCTGAGTTCTGAGTTCTTCGATCTCTGCCAGAATCTGAGCCCGGCCATAAGCCGACTTGACTTGATGGCTGTCAGCGATGCGAAGCTGGCCAAAGGGATTGGCTCTATTAAATCCTTATTGCTACATTTTTTAACCCGGAGACGAAATTTGCAAGTATACTTTTGGATTATGCTAAGTAAGCCTGGTTAATAAATTAAAAAAAAATAATAAATCATAAATTGGTTATTTTATTAAATTACCTACAAAATGGTTAATACATTAATTAATTATTTTATCTTAGTTTCCCTTAATAAATTCATAGTTTAACCTGTGAAACTGTACCAAACTTCTGGGGGCTTCTCTTCACCCATTTTTGGCACTCGACTAACCTCCACCTCTCGAGGTTGAGGACTCGAACGAGGACATATGTCAACATATTTCATTCGGATCGGCGGAACACCCCTCTTGGCATGCGATCGACATTTCGGTAGTTGGGTCCACCTCAAATCCTGCGGGCAGCTGCGTCTGGGCTCTCTGCGAGGGGAACACCTTTCGGGCGCCCGGACCGCGTGCGCAATATATACTATATAAACCAAATATGAGCCAAACATTTTCTATGGAAAACCTCTTCAGATGGCATAAAAGGAGAAAACTTCCATTCAGCAGACTCGCTGCCGTCGTCGCCTTTTGATAGCTCCGGGGGAAACAATGGACACGATCGCATTGTCGTCGACGTCTCCACGACGTCTTTCGCGATCATAGAGTGCCATCTATTGTCTTGGCTGTGAGCTCGGTTTGCTCAATGAACTGCAGACGGGGTGGAGTATGGAGTATGGAGTATGGTAGAACATAAACATCAACACGTGTTGCAATTCATTCAAGTTTCGATTCGGTTTTATATAATCAATATTATTTATGGAAAGATGCCAGCGTCTTGTCGCTGATTTATTGATATCCCACATTGTTGTTGTTGTTGATGTTGATGTTGTTGTTCCAGTAGATTGGGTCAAGGAGAGCAGGGCCACAGCTGCCGGGGACTGACAAAGGAACCAAAAGGTGTTCAATGAACTCGGGCATTTCGAAATGGGTTTTCGATTGTCATTATGAGTGGCCTAGGAAACTTTATAGATGGGTGATAAATGTGATTTAATGAAATTTTATTGAAGAAAGTTGGGGACATTATTGTAGATTTTCACTTTCTGAAGGTTATATAAACAAAACGTACTTTTATATAAATGGTTAAAATAGTTGTGTTAAATTTATTAAACCCTTCAAACTCTTTTCTCTTTAATGACTTTTTTAGTTGCTCCTCTCCAACCATTATTTATCCCTAGCTCCCTTTCAAACTGACTTAACTGACTCACATCAAACACGCTGGAAATACATTTTCGACTAGGCAAATTTGCAGTTTTGGCCGGACATGCAGGAAGAAAATCGTACTTTGTTTGCACTATGGCACATGACGTCCTGTTGGCCAGTTGGCCAAGTGGAGTGGAGGACATCAAATAAACTCACATGTTTAGTTAACTCCCAGGTGGAAATTAAAAGCGGAGCGTAACCGAAAAACAACCCAGAATGGCCCGGGCATCCTGCTGTTTTTGGTCGAGCAGGCCACTTTAAGTGTCTCCAGCTGGCGTTGCATACTCTAGGGCGCATGCAAATGTCACATTGCTATGCGGATGGAGCTGCCACACACACAAACCCGAGTTCGAGTTGCAGTTCCAGCCCGGATTCCCGACTCAGATATGTGCAGCTTCCCATTCACCATTCACCATTTCGGATTTGAGATTTTTCTTTTTTTTTTGTACAGCTTTGCAATTTGAAAATGATTTCAGCAGGAAGCCGGCATGTCCAGTGCAATTTACTTTACTTTTGCTCTGGGCGCAGGGCGGGGCGGGGCAGGGCAAACAGGAAGTCGAAAGCATACCGAACAGTAACTGCAGACAAACTGGTAATAAAGTCTAAGGGCAAGGGTCTCCCGACCCTCCCGTACCCTTTGACATTCCCGATTTGGCTACGACCTCCGCATAAATCATCGCTCCGAAAATATAATATTGTTGCATACATTTGTGCGTCGTCGGTGATTGCGTGCTATCTGCTGCTTTTAATCAACCATAAACCTCGGTCTACGCCTGCATTAGCCAGGTTGATGACCCCCGCCCGGGGCTAGTGTCTTCGCGTCGTAAAATACGGAATTGCGTGCAAGTGTTCAATTATGGCTTCGGAAATACGGATATACGGATATACGGCAATATGCGCATTTCGCCACACTTCACGCATTTCACTCGGTTAGCCAAGTTCGCCGGTGGTAATGGATTCCTAAGTAGTTTCATGTTGAGATCATAAATCGTGCTTGCTTTATGAACACTTATGTGATTAACAAATGGACCTCAAAAATATATATATATGGGGTAGCCGGATTTCACGTGCATTAAAGAGCTTTGAGAGGGGTGCTGCTTATGTAAGAACAATATAATAAAAAAGGTCGGTTGCACCACTTTAAAATTTTTTTGGTTAAAGATTAAAGAAAATGGGTTTTAAGAAAATGATTTTCATTATATTTTATAATATTGTTATATGTGCTGCTTATTTTAGGATGCTGCTTATTTAAGAAAATATGAGTAAAGCTAATTCTACTTTTGAAACTTAAGGATATTATATTTATTATATTTTCTAATATTGTATTACTACGTGCTTGTTTATGGTTGCTGCTAACTTAAGAAAAAATCAATATAAAAGGATTTGCGAAATGTACCACATTTATATATTCTTAATAGATTAAAGCAAATGCGACTTATATGAAATTATATTTTCTAATATTTTAATGCTGCTTATTTAATGTGGTTGCATATTTAAGAAAATTTTAATAACAAAGTATTGGGGAAATGAAAATCATTTTTATTTTATTAATAGATTAAGTAAATTAAACTTTTCGAAACATAAGGAAATTATTTGTATTATATTTTCGTATATTGTACTATTTGCTTGTACAACATACATATATATTTTTCTAAAAGATTTTTGCTTTAATCTACTTAAAAATACTTAAGAAAATTGTTCTTATTAACATTTTTTAATATTTTAATATTTGCTGCTTATTTAAGGCTGCTGCAAAATTGAGAAAAAAAATTAATAAAAAGGATTGACGAAATGTGCACCATTAATATTTTTATTTGCTTATTATTATTTTCATTATATTTCCTAATATTGTATTATTTACTGCCTATTTAAGGTGGCTGCTTATTTAAGAAAAGAAATATAAAAAAATTATTGGCGAAATTTACAACATATATATTTTCCTTAAGAAAATTGGTTTTCATATATTTCCTAATAATGTAATATTTCCATTAACAAGTTGAAGTTAATGCTGAAAAATCTTCAAACATACATTTAACTATTCCTTTAGTAAACTTAAGTGTTCCTGGTAAAATTCCATACATTTGAAACTTTTCAGCTTGAATATTTTCCATTCATTGCTTTCAACTTTCAACGTTCAAACGACCTACACCCACCTATACCCACCTATATCCCGATCATCGTCATTGACAACACTTCTGGTGCAGGACGACCGGGCCGGGGCTCAAACTAGCCAAACAAAAATAAACTGACTCAAAAGGCTTCATCTCGCGCATCTCCCACTCGTGTTTATTGAATAAATCAACGCTTCACAAATTCCAACTAAACTTAACGGCTTTCATTGGCCTCGGCAAATAGCTTTGGCTATTATATACATATATATATATATACAACATATACGCCAGCACTGGCAAATAAAGAAAAAACTGTAGCCAAAAAAGTGCACGTTTGGCAGCAAAAAAGCTGACAGCTGAGTTGGAAGGACAACAGAGGCGGGGAGAAGGGGATGGGAATGGCCATGGGTGTGGGCTAAAGGGGGCCCGGGCTAAACAAATGGCCAATGCAAATACAAAGTGGAAATTCAATGAAGCTTAGCGCTACAGACTCGGGCGAGTCTAAACGACTAAAACTTGGTCTACTAATTGGGCGTGTGACTTGCCGGTCAGAATGGTGGATGGTGGCATGGGGCTGGCGGAATGGGGACAAGCTACGTGCATCAATGAACCGTAAAGCTATTTCGTCATTTAA
The DNA here is from genome assembly GCA_021224005.1 of Drosophila setifemur. NCBI lineage: Eukaryota > Metazoa > Arthropoda > Insecta > Diptera > Drosophilidae > Drosophila > Drosophila setifemur. Next base: position 6,539,477 of record JAJJHY010003979.1, read on the forward strand.
CGTTAAAAGCAAAGCAACGGGCCACACAAAGGCCAACGACAAACAGCCAAAAAAAAAAAAAGAAGGGGAAGAACGCGAACGAGCGCGACCAAAGTGAAAAAACTAATTTGCGCTGCTTCAAAAGCAAACACTGCCACCGGAGATGTGTGGATGGGGATGGGGATCGGGATAATGGTGGCTGGGCTGGGGCGTTGAGGGTTAAGGTTTGAGAACCGAACCGGAGAGCTAGGTGCTCTGGCACTGGCACTGGCTCTGGCTCGGGCTAAAGAAAAACACACACGTTTTCCTGGCCGGGCCAAAAAGAAAATTGGGTTCGCGCTGAGTGCTAACCGAAAAAGTTTTTCATTTATGCTTCATAAAATGTCGGAGCACAAGAAGCAACCAATTGCAGTGACACAAAACCAATGGGGAAATATATGACCAACTTAGAAAGGATATGTCGAATCCAGAATATATTTGATGTCCCATTTAAATAAGCTTCACAAACTTCTAAGAAATTTTATGTTGACATTTTAGGCATCAAATAAAAAGTCATTCCAAATGGAATAGTTTATTTATGGTGTGCATATATAGGATCCAGAAAATATTCTAAGCCATGAATTATTTATAATTTTATAAAATAATTTCGAACTTCTACGAAATTATGTGTTAACTTTTAAAGTGTAAATTAAAAATTTTGCATAGTACTAGTATTAATAAATAACACTTTTTGAATATTCTTAATATGTAATAAAAAAGTATCATACTGGGACATATATTAAAAAAAATCTATTTTAATTTAATTACAATTAATGCTTTCTTATAAATTATTATATTATATTTAAAAGAACTAATACTAACACGAAACTCTTGTATTAGCTAATAACGATCAAAATTAATATCTTTTCAATGTTTATAAAAGTAAAAAAGAATAATCCCTCAGGGACATATATTGAAAAAAAATAGTTTATAGTTAAATTCTCTGTAAATACAAAATCGCTAAAATATGTTTTTTTTTTGGAATTTATTTTCCTTACCCACAATTAAGACTGAACAAGTTTTACAGATTCCCTATAACATTATAAATTGCTAGAAGCTCTATTGATCAGATCTAATACTAATACTAAGCACTTGTCCAACTGTGCGTATGTGATAGGCACCTACAGCAGCTGGCACTTTGCGACGACGACTCCGGCTTCAGGTGGTCCCACCATCCTGGCCTCCACCTGGATGTGTGTGTTTGCCTGTCAATATTGCATCAGAGCCGCTCCAGGCGGTAAATGGGAGTGGATCGGAGTGGGTCGCTGGGTGACTCCTGCTCCGGATCGGGCTAGTGTTCCAGCTCAGGCTCATGCTCCTGCTCCGGCTCAGATTGAGCTTGTGTAGTTAACGCGTTGAGCTCGCTTTTATGCTGGGCTGAAACCCGATGTCAATCAAAAATTCCCATAACCAATGCAGCTCCCAGTGGTCGAGTGGTTCGCAGGGATGAACATACAT